>JAJOOF010013674.1:0-21778 GCA_029582545.1 Solanum lignicaule
AAAGCGTGGAACACTTAGGCAAACAAATATCAAAGACTCGTGTGATAAAGAAGCAAGAGCAATGACGATTCAAAAAGTAGCTCGCTTCTTTTATGATAATGGGATCCCATTCAATGTAGCTCGCTCAAAAAGTTTTAAGGAAGCAATTGAGGCTGTAGGAAGGTATGGTCCAAACTTGAAGCCTCCAAGCTACCATGAATTAAGAGTTCCATTACTTAGGAAGGAAGTTGAGTTGACCAATGAGATTATAAACAGACATAGAGAAGAATGGGTGAAGTATGGAACTTCCATTATGGCAGATGGTTGGACAGATAAAAAACAGAGAACTTTGATAAACTTTTTGGTGAATTCTCCACATGGAACAGTGTTTATTGAGTCGATATATGCTTCCTCACTTGTTAAGACCGGAGAGAAGTTATGTGAATTGCTAGATAGATATGTGGAACACGTTGGAGAACAGAATGTGGTTCAAATTGTAAGTGATAATGGTAGCAACTTTGTGTTGGCTGGTAAGAATTCTATGGAAGAATATTATTCTAGTGATTAGAAAGAAGTAGAATATATAAGCAACATATGTTTTGATAAACCAATCTTCATTATAAGCACTATATATTTACTATTTTTGTGTCTATTATGTTCTATAGTATATATATATATATATATATATATATATATTAAAAAATCTTCATAGTGCGCTTTTTTTTAGTGAAGCCCACACTTTTAGTGCGCTTTGCGCTTTAAGCTCTATCAAGGCTTTAGCGCTTTATTGCGCTTTTCGCTTTTGACAACACTGCTTCTTATAGTATCTAGTCTCTTTTCCACCTATTTTGATGAAGAAAATAGACACAGCTTACATAGGATGTGAGTCTCTAAAACACTATTAATAAGCACCACCTGCCCCCAAACCCCCAAGGATAAGTACTGTCTTTTTTCCAATTAGATAGTCTTTTTTCACACTTCACCAAAATATTCTGCGATATAACTGAAGCTTTTGAGTTTGGCACCTAAAGGCAGTCCCAGGTGTATCAGTTGGCAAACTTCCAGTATTACACCCAAGTGTTGTTGACAGCTCCTGTAAATTATGTGCTTTATTAACTGGAATCAAGTGGGCATCTTAGCAAGATTAGTTTGAAGACCTGATACCCCTTCAAAAACCAGCCTTAGGAACCTTAATTGTGCTCCTTCTGCCTCATATAGAACCTAAGGTATCATCTGCATATATGATGTGCAATAAAAGTGTCTGTATGGCACCTCATATCAAGAAATGAAGACCTGAATCCACCTTCAGAATGCTGCTAAGACATTCCATAACAAGGATAAAAAGGAAGGGGTTTAAGAGGATCCCCTTGCCTTAATCCTCTATAAGCTGGGAAGAAGCCCTCCGGGGTTCCATTGATAATCACAAAACCTCAAGTAGAAATACATATTACACATTTTGATCCATTTTATCCACTTGTTACCAAATCCCAAAACCTTCAAAAGGTAAAGTAGAAACTCCCATTTAACATGATCATAAGCCTTCTCTAAGTCTAGTTACAGATGACTAAACGCTTCTTTTGTTTCTGTCTGGTGTCCAAAAGTTCATTAGCAATAAAAACATCATCCATGAATTTCCACCATCTGCACAGTTTATCAGTACCCTCGACGCCAAATGTAGAATCTGACGAACCCATAGTAGCATTCTAGCATTGATGGGGAGAGTACTGACAAAATTCTTCCTTTCCACCCAAATATACCAACTGTCTCAGTCTCCCCCATTTTCCTTGATTTCAAATGACTTGTTTGCAGCAACAAAGAAGACTTTTTTCCCATCTACACCCTCGTAAGAATTGTGATGAACAATTGAATAGATCAGAACAAAAGTAAGGTGAAGTCTAAGCTTAATTTCGCCGGAAAAATTACTGAAGTCATTTTGTCTGAAGGAAGACTTTCAACACATTTTCCAAGTCAGAAATAAAAAACAGAAGTGTTATTAGCATTTAAAAGTTACTCAACTACTTCTAGATGTTAGATTTTGAGAAAGGAATACCTCATCTAAGTTTATGATTCTAGCTCTCTGAAGCATCAAAAGTAAAGAAGACTCCAGTTCACCAGGACTTGCAGAGCTATGGATGGATGCATGTTTTGCACGAGAACCCATGTCTTCCAGCAGTTTCTGCAGACAAGATCAGATAACACCATGACCAGAGCCCATGAGAAAAACATTGAGAACAGAGTTTCAAGTATTTTTATGGACTACGTAACAAAATGAAAGGACGTAGTGTAACAACCCAACCCCTCATTTTCCGTATTGGCATCCCAATTTATGTTTTGACCTTTTGCATAAATAGATATTACTATTTGGGACTTGTTGGTAGGGTATGGTTTGGGATCCAAGGGGCTCGGGTGAGTTTTGGCACAATTTGGAACTTGAGACAGCATCATGGGTGAACCGTGATCACAAAGCTTGTCTCACGACCATGAGGTGTTGAACAGTCTAGTTTTCGCCATTCACATGGTGGGAGATCGTGAACACTGGGTTAGATGTCAAGCAAGACTTCGCTATCGTGGATAACTTGTCACAATTGCAGTGAGCCTGGGCCTGGGTTATTTCCGCGATAGCGAGCAGGGTGATCGTGCGACCAAGCTCCTAGTGTATATAAAGATCAGTTTCATGGACAGCAGCTATTATTTCACCATATTTTACATTCTAAGTTTCGGGAATCAGAGATTAGGATTCCCCCCTTTGACTTGGGGTAAGTATTCTAATCAGTACTTTAAGTTTATATCATGATAGTGTGCTAAGGTTAACCATAAAACATGGAATTTAATGGCAGAAATTAAGGAATTTGAGCCTAAACACTACAAAAAGTTAAATCCAAGATTTGATGGACAAGAAGTCTCAAATGGAAATCCATGCATAGCTTTGAACTCGTTCGGTTATGCGTAATCTGAATTTCAATTTTAATTGGAGGTTAGACCATGTTGACCCGGGGTGGTTAACTTTTACTTTTATCAACTCTTAGATTATAGGATTAAACTATTAAGCCACACTATGAAAGTTTGAGAGAGGGTAGTAGAGATGAGGATAAGGAGGGATATGTTCATTTCCGAGAATCAATTTGTATTCATGCTAGGGCGATCAACTACGCAAGTCATTCATCTTCTAAGGAGATTGTTGAGTAGTATAGGGATAGGAAAAGAGGCTTACATATGGTGTTCATATGTTTTGAAAAGCCATACGACAAAGTCCCTAAGGAGGTTTTATGGAGATGCTTAGAGTCTAGAGGTGTACCTGTGACATTTATTAGAGTGACTAGGGATATGTATGATGGAGCCAAAACCTGAGTGAGAACAGTGGGAGGAGACTTGGAACACTTCTGAGTCAAGATGGGGTTGCATCAAGGATGTACTCTTAGCTCGTTTTTGTTTGTCATGGTGATGATTGAATTGACACGACATATTAAAGCGGAGCTACCATAGTGTATGTTATTTGCAAATGACATAGTATTAATTAAAAAGACACGCGGTGAAGTTAATGATAAAGTAGAGGTTTGAAGGCGAGCCATAAAGCCTAAAGGTTTTAGGTTGAGCAAGGGTTAAATAGAGTACATGGAGTGGAAGTTTAGCGATACATCAAATATGGCGGATGTGAAAGTGAGAACTGATACACGTCATCCCCAAGAGAGGAAGCTTCAAGTATATCGGGTCAATAATCCAAGGAAATGGGAAGATTGGCGATGAAGTCACACATCATATTGGAACAAGGTAGATGAAATAGAGGCTTGCATCCGATGTTCATCTGTGGTAAGAACAGACTTAAAGGTAAGTTCTATAGAGTGGTTATAAGACCAACTATGTTGTATGGAGCAGAGTATTGGCCACTCAAGAATTCACATGTTCAGGAGATGAATGTAGCAGAGATAAGGATGCTTAGATGAATGTGCACACTAGGAGAGATTAGATTACGACAAAGATATATGGGGTAAGATGGGAGTGGCCCCAATGGTGGACAAGATGGGGAAGCGAGGTTGAGATGGATTGGACATATAAAGTGGAAGAGCAAAGATGCCCCAGTGAGGAGGTGTCAGAGGTTGGCAGTGATAGTCTAAAGAGAGGTAGAGGTAGAGGTTAACTGTGGAAGAATTGGGAAGAGGTGATAAGACATTTCAAACATGACCCTAGATAGGAAAGCATGAAGGTCAAGAATTAGGGTAGAGGGTTAGTATATAGTCGAGTCACTTCTCTCTTTCTTGTGAGAGAGAGTATGGTTCTAGCTTAGAGCACCTTGTTGGCTCCCTTTTATACTAATCAGTATCATTATTATTATTTTTCTTATTATCGTATATTCAATTGTACTACCGTTGTTATTTCTTTAACTTGGGTTATCTTTACTATTTTCGTAGACAGTACTTATCTTTTCTACGATACTTTTTCACCATAGCTTTTACTCTAGTACTTGTCAAACCTATTTTTGAAAACAGTTTTGTTGAGTCGAGGGTCTATAAAATAGCCTTTCTATCTCATACAAGGTAGAAGTAAGGTCTGTGTACACCCCACCTTCCCAGACTCCATTTGTGGGATCACACTGGGTATGTTGTAGTTGCTGTAAATTATAGAATTGAATCCAATGGCATTGTTTGACATCATTAATTATTTTTTTGAAGTTATTGAAGTCATTTGGTGCATTCCGAATGCGGTAAACTTGTTTTGGAAGGTTAAACTTAGCTTCGACTGAGGTAAGCTAAGATTGTGACCTCAATGGGATTATATTCTCAAACTTGGACTCGTTCATAGCATCAGTTGATGCAAGAATAACATTATCAATTTCATGTACGTTAATTTACATGGTTGTACTACTTGTCATGCACTGTGTATATGTATGTTGAATTGCATATACAATTCATACTGAATATATGTTTAGGGCATTTGGACTCATGCTCAGGTTATATATCTATTGTATATGGGCTATGTTAATACCATGTTTAGGTGCATGGGATTGTTGTTAAATATGCGTAGGATTTTCTTAAAAGAGCACTTTCATATCATGACCCATGCCACTACCATGTTAGGACGATCAACATTACTAACTAAGTACTTCCCCGTACTCGCCCCCCTTCTTCTCTTCTCTGCACTTGATATGTTCTTAGCACCAGCGAACCTCGGGGTTGATCATTGTTAATTATTCAAGTATGGATTCCACTGGTGATCTAACTGCTTAGTTATGCGGTAGCCGGAAGTTCTTTTATGCTATTCAGTTTATTACTATTTTACACTTTAGACTTGTACTTATATACTGATGGACACTCATGATTTAGTATGTAACTGTTCCTGTTTTTTTTTTTGATAAAGGTAACATGTAACTGTTCCTGTTTTATTTGAGCTTCCGCATTGCATTTGGATAATTAGTTTTGGGTGATTATGTGATTGTCTTATTATTAGACTTGCACTCGTCTGGTATGCGATGGTTCTGGATTTTATGGGATTTGCTTGACATGGGAATTGTTGGGTGCCTGTTCTGAGGCTTTGGGATTTTGGGTCCCGACGGACAGCTAGAAGGAATAAGGATTATCAATAATTTGCTTCAAAACCTCAAACCTTCTTTTTCTTGAAGAACCTGTCATTTTCTGGAAGCTCAAGCATCAACGAGATATCACCGTCAATATTAGCACCATGAGGCAAGTTCTGGTTCAGTAACTAAAAGGAAAAAAGAAAAAGGAAGTACTTCAGCAGCAATTACACAGTATAAATCTATAAATTAACTATTTTAGCAACAAAAGAAAATATACTACATTTACGTTACAGAAAATATAAATCTGTAGTTTTTTTAAATTTCCTGATAGAAAGAAGTACAGAAAATATATTGCATCGAAACATTCAGCCTTAGGTCAAATCAAGGGGCGTTCATGGTTCAGAACTTGTTCGAAAATCAATTGAAGCATCCAATTTACTTGAAATGGTTATTCGGGATGTATTTCAGTTTCCGGTATTTATATCTCACGAATCCAATTTAATTTTGGTGCTAAAGGAAGCAAAAGCTGATAGAACTATTTCCACATTGAAAAAAAATATATATACACATTAGTTAAACTTCAATAGTCAAAAGTATGTTATGAAGTTCTCTCTCACTTTCTGTCTCCGGAAAACCCTATTAGTAAAGATTTGAATAGATTGAAACAAAATACCTTCATTGAAGCTTTTTTCTTGGTAAATCTTCTCGTTGATGTGGCTGTTGCAGGTATACGATTTCTATTTTGAAAGAGAGAAGCCGAAACTCGTGATTATTGAGCTGTATTTTGTTGGGGGGAAAAAACAAAGATATTCAAAACATGTTTGGGAAGAAAATGGAGGAGAGAAGAAGAAGCAGAGCTGCAGAGGAACAAGAGTTGAAGATAACTCGGAACCCTAATTTATCATTAGTTCTGTACTAGCTGCGACGTTTTAATTTAATCAATAAATAATAAAAATTATTATTATTATTATTATTATTATTTATTGTTTATTATATATAAAGTTAATATCTCACATCCATTGTTTTCACCTAAAGTAGCTCAATTTTCTTTTATAAAAAACATCAAATCACTCAACTATAATTTTTTCTTAGAAAAAGTCATTCAACTAAGGATTTTTCTCACAGAAAATCACTCAACTTTATTTAATTACCTCAAAATCTCTCAAAAATGAATATTTTACCTGCAAAGTCAATCAACTATTGATGTTTCACTCTGAAAATCACTCAACCAATTTAAATAAAAATGTTTATTAAATTTTGTTGAAACACAAATATTATATTAAATTAATTTTTAAAAAAATTATAAGATGCTCATTTAATTATTTTATTAAATTTTGTTGAAACAACATTCTAGTTTAAAATTAATTTTAAAAAACAAGAGATAATCAATTTAATTATTTTATTAAAATATTATTTTCTTAATATATGTGTTCAACCTAGATGCGTGAACCCGTGCCAGCACGGCCCAATATATATTACTTATTTTGTCGTAATTTATGTGGTACGATGAAATTTGGAGAGCCATTCAATTTTTTAATATATATTTTCTACAAAAATAAGTTGTTACTTATTGTGACCTATAAAATTCACATAATTTTTAAAGAATATGTTATACTCTATGTCCCAATTTATGTTGTACGGATAAAATTTGAAGACTCTTATTTGTGGTACTTTTATTTTTCAAGTTCAATGACATATGTTTTTTTTCTACTAATAATATTAATGATTTAACATTAACATTAGAAATAAAAAGTGATTTAATGATAAAAAGATAGAGAAATAAAATAATTAAACATATTACTTATTAAGTAGTATTTATTTGGTATGGTTTTTTTATAGTAAAAGTTACTTATGTAAATAAGGGTTTCTTAAATATTAATAATAATAATAATAATAATAATAATATATTTTTAACTATATAAAACAAAATATTGTTGATGACATTAAAAATTAAATTTTTTTTTAATGTAAGATAGAAGATGAAATAACTAAAATATGAATACAAAATATATTTACGTACTCACTATATTCTTCTAGTATCATGTCTTGCAGGTTAATGTTGAGGAGGTTGGAGAATCCAGTGGTCCGTCATAACTTCCAGCAGGGGAACAAGGTAGCAGACTTTTTGTGTAAGATAGGTTCTCAGCTAACAACGACCCCTCAATCATATGTACTACATACTCCTCCTGAAGCTGCAACCGAGTTTCTCAAAGCATATCAAGAAGGAGTTCTAGCTAGTAAGCAAATACTTAGGTCATCATGTAATAAGTTAGCTCGTTACGGGAACTTATCTGTAATCACTAGTTTTAATAGTGATCATGTACTGTTTTAACTATATATAATATATATTCTTTCTACCAAAAAATATATATTTACGTATACAAAATTTTTATTTTTAATTAACACTAAGTTAAATAAATGATGAAATATGCATTTTAATTAATGAGAACACACAAAAAAAAGTAGAAGGTTGAACTGGACCCCATCAAAAAGCTACAAATGAATAAATTGGCTGAATAATTAAAATAGGAATAAAAAAGTGGAAGTTGCCTAGGTTCAATCCTGTGACCATGTTCATGAAATGCAATATTGTAACCGGTAAGCCAAGCTGCTAATCATGAGAGGAAGCACACAGCCTGACATGTTGATGGTCAACTGTGTGCTCCTAGCCTCTTTTATATATATATATATATATATGTAGTAAAGTAAAGTATTAATTAGTAAAGTACTATTGTACATAGTAGCATACATATTAAATGAAAAAAAAAACATCGATAATAAACAGAAAGGAAGAAAAAAAATCAAGTAAATCACATAGGAACAGTAACATTAATCCTCCCATGTTCATCTTTAAGGGTGTGTTTGCTATGACGAAAAATGTTTTCGATGGAAAATGTTTTCCTGGAAAACAAGTAGATTTTTGACTTATTTTCTCATATTTGGTTGGTGAGTAGAAACATTTTTTAGTGTTTGATTCATGAATGAAAAATATTTTTGAGAAAAATATCTTTTATTTTTACCAGAGAGTAGAAAATAATTTTTGAATTGAAATTGAAAATGTTTTTTAAAAACAAACTTAAATATTTTTGGGGGGAGGGTGGGGTGGTGGGGGGCGCTGGTAGTGGGGCTCCAAGTCATTATAGAAAGGCTTCAAGAGAGAAAAACTATGGTTCTAGCATTCTTCGAGTTTCATCAATTTCGCCAAGAACTTCGCTCTTCCAGGTATGTAAGGCTATCATAGTGTTGGACTAGTTCGTCATCATGCCCTACATTTACTTTCAAATAAGTAAAAGAGTGATCTGGGGTTGTATCCTTAGATTTGAGTATTCTTGAGATGAATTGATATTGAGTTTTGAGTTCTTGAGTTCCTGATTATTGAATTATATTTCCTGATTGTTGAGTTGCTATTTCTTGCATTTAGATTCTTGAGTAAACGTTGAATTCTTATTGAGAATCCTTTAAACAAAAACATAATTGTTTAAACTGAGTTTTTGAGGAAGTAAAGAGGAGTTTGGGAAAGAGTATAAGGGATCTAAGTATTTCCCAAATGTTCCATTTTTACATGAAGAAAAAAAGTATACTTTTTTGAGAAAACTTAAAAGAGTTTTCAGAAAGATTGAGTACAGAACAGAGTCTCCCTCTGTCCCTAATTACTTGTCAATTTTTCTTTTATAGTTGTCCCTAATTACTTGTCCATTTTGACAAATCAAGAAAGGACAATTTTTTTTACCTATTATACCCACAATTAATTACTTTGAAAAAGGTACAACTTTTTGAAAATCTTAAATTTTTAATTCATCCACTTCATAATTAATAGAGGTAAAATGGTAAACTCATTATATCAATAATTATTTTCTTAATAGGTGTGCTAATTCAAAAGTGGACAAGTAATTAGGGACAAAAGGAGTACTTCTTAAAGAGGCCCCTTTTGTGTAATTATCTCAACCCAAAATGTATTTTTACATTGAGCAAAGAAAAACCTTGTTTTCTAAATGAGCAATGAGTTTCAGAGATATTTTAGAGCAGTTACCTCTTTTAAGAGGATAGTTTGAGCAATTATCTCAAACCCAAGAAAGAGTATGTTTTATACATTTGAGAAAGAGTATATATTATTGGGAGTAGTATTGAGCATCGATATAGGGGATAATTTAGACAACTCACAGCCTCCATAAATCATGTCTTGCCAACATGGGTACATGATCATACTTTTAGATGAATCCTTAGTGCCTTCGGGCAAATCTTAGTGGATCCACTTATCTCACGACACAGGGGTATGTGACGACCCAGAAAATGAATAGGTGAAACTAGAGCCTAGCGAGTTTGTCTTTGAGTTGATGCGAGGTTTAAGGTTGTAAAATGATGTCCTGAGCTTAGGTTAAGGGGTTTAGGGGTTAAATGTCAAGGTACGACTCCCCAAGGACCACCCTAAAGCCTAAACCCCAAGACCCCAATAAACCAAAAGGTTGGAATTTTTGGATGACCTACGGATGAAGACCTACGCCTCGTAGGTCCATCCACACCCCGTGGATGGCCTCCGTATGTCAAGGTCCCAAAAGGTGAGTTGTAGTCACGAACCATGAAAGGACAGCACGGTCCGTGGGTGGGGGTCCGTAGGTCAGGCCTGCAAAAGATATCTGGGTTCGTCCAAGTGGAGGGTGATTTGGTAAATTCCTTTTTAGGTTAGTTGAATTAATGAACAGTTATTATTGGTTTATTAATGTATTTTAAGGGTTTTTTAAAGTATTAAACTCTATTTTCAACTCATTATTTCAAATCACAAATTAGAAACCTCCCCTCCCCTCCAAAAGTTCTCTCTCTAGAAACGTCCATTGGAGATGAAGGAGTCAAGCTTTCAAGGTCAAGTTTTCAAATTTCTCACGTGATTTTCATGGAGTTCTTCCATAAAAGGTATGGTAGTCTGCATCCTTGACTTAGTTTCTCTCAAGGAGCCAATTTCAAAGAGGTTTTCAAGTCTCCAAAGTTCCCCAAAAACCCTAGTTTTCAATCTATGCATGGGTTCAATTCCAAAACGATTTCAAAGGCTTTTATATGATGAATTATTAATAGGATGTTGAATTAATGATGAATTAAGATGATTTCTCCCTTGAACCCATGTTTTCCCCCAAGTTCTTAATTTGTGAATTGTGATTGGGAATTGATTGATCATGAAAGTATGTTGAATTGTTTATGTTTATATTGAATTAGTTGTTGAATCATGTCAATTACCTTATCTATTGTAGTATCTTATATTTATGGGTTGATGTTGGTTCATAGCCTTGGAAGGCAAGTTCATGAAGGATCTATGTATGATTATGATTATGATGTGAAGTATATGTGTGTGATCTCAATGAAAGTGTTATGATCATGTTTAGAATGTAATTGTGTTATGATTGAAGGTTATTGTAACACCCTGACTTTTCAAAACGTCTAAATTAACTCGTATCTCCGTGGAAAGACAACGAGGGTGAGTAATAAATTAAAAATGATGTGGTATGTCATATTTTAAGTGTTCAAGGGTTGTATCACAAGTTTTGAAGTTAAGTAAGTGGCAAAATAAAAGTTGGCGAAAGTTATCGTAAGTTCCTTTTTTAAGATTTCTCTGAAATTTGGGTCAAATGTCTTGAAGGTTATCTCCTAATCTATAAAAAATTATGGGGCTCACGACCTATCGAATTGAAGGTCTACGAGTCTAGTTTCCAACAATTTAGATATTTGCATTTTTGTGGGACTGCGCAAGCAGGCACGTGAGGTGGGAACCAAGGTCGGTGGAACTTTACATAGATCTTCTTCTTCGAACCTTTTCTTCACTTTTAGCTAAAAACCAGAAAATAAAATAGAGAAACCCATTTCTAGGATCAACTAAAGTATAGATTTTCTCGACGTAAGTCCTTGACAAAAGTTGTTCTACGCGTTGGGCTCATCATCGTGGTATAATTTGTTTTATCAATTTCGTAGCATATCACACTTTAGTGTTGGGAAAGCAAGGGTTTGGATATATTTGAAGGTTTTGAGGCGTATTACAACCTTAAGATCGAGGTAAGACCCTTCTTTCATCGAATCTAGCTTTTATAAGCAGCAAATAACAATTTGCGATGGAAATACATATCTTTTATCGTATTGTCATGGTATCTTTTATTTTTGTGTGTTGATTATGGTCCTACCTTGTTGTAGTATCGAGGGAGTTATGAGTAAAAGTCGTTAGGCCACGTGAATTCAGCGAAAAAGGTATGTTAAGGCTATTCCCTACTTACGACATGTTTTATTAGAGCTTAGGAGCAATGTAATTGGGTTGTTATCCTTGTTACACTTGTAGCATTATTGTTGATTGTTGGCTGCTCTAATTGATATAATCTTCCTTTGTCGGGATTCTTATTCAGTTAGTAGCGTCCCTATGTTGGACACAACTTAGAGGCTATTTGTATAGGTTGCTTATAACTAAATTGCTCACCTTTAGCGATTGGATTGTTATTGTTTCCCTTGGGACTATTGCGGTTAGCTGCAGGAATGTGATCTATGCCTAGAAGGGCTATGTTTTGCCTACAAGGCTGTATGGATGCCTAAAAGGGCTATGAGTTTCCTACGGGGCTATATTGATGTCTAGAAGGGCTATGAGTTGCCTACATGGCTATATTGACGCCTAAGAAGGCTATGTGCTTCCTATAGGGCCATGTTGTTGCCTAAGAGGGCTATGAATTGTCTATAAGCTATGTTGATGCCTAAGAGAGATATGTGCTGCCTACGGGCCTATATTAATGCCTAAGAGGGCTATTTGACTGCCTACGGGGCTAGGGGACTATCGATAGGTATATATAGGCTGATTGGCACCTTCCGAGCTTATGACGGCCTGTGTAGGTGGTCTTGTGTGCTGTTTGTACCTGCCGAGCTTATGGGGGCTTGGTTAGGTTGTTGTTTTATTATTTTTGATACGTTTTGATTTAGGAACAGGTCAGTACACTTATCTTATCCTTGATTTATTTATCAGATTATTCCAGTATATCAGGATACCTCATCATACTCTATTGTCTTTCATACTCTGTACATTATTCTGTACTGATCCCCCATTCCCTTGGGGGCGCTGCATTCATGCATGCAGGTCCTGACAGATGACCGAGTAGACCTCCTCAGTAGCATGATTGAATTTTATCCGATTGGCTAGCCCCTTTCCTCCGGAGCTGCTAAAGTTAGGAGGTTTGTTACCTTTTATTGTATATATCTTTCTGGGTAGGCTAGGGTCCTGTCCCGCTAATCTTTACTACTCTTAGAGGCTTACAGACTAGTGTGTGGGGTGTATAGCTACGTTATGGCCATACTGGCCTTTGTTGTTTGTTTGCTGAAGCTTGTGAGTTGTTTGATGTATTGTATTGATATATACCTGCTTTTAGTTTTCGTATAGATATCATGGTGGCCTCGAGGGCACAACCAGGACTTCTGTGCTAGTTGGATATTTATTTATATGATCTTTTGGGAGTAGCTGTTTCTTTTATAGATCAGTTGACAGGGGCCTTGCCGGCCGAGGGCTTATTTTTAAGCCGAGATATACTTGTTTGTTTTCTTGATTGCGTGTGGCTGCCATGTGCTAGTAGCAAATGGTTCAGCAAGGTCGGCTGGGGCCTGAGTTTTGGCATTAGGAGCCAGTTGCGCCCCTCGAGTTTGGGGCGTGACAAACTTGGTATCAGTGCAACGTCGTATCCTAGGGAGTCTGCAAGCCATGTCTAGTAGAGTCTTTTTTATAAATGTGTTGTGCTCCACATTCGATAAGAAAGAAGCTACCGTGCATGTTAAAATGACTATCCTTTTTTTGCTCACCTCGTGCTATAGAGCGGTGTCTTAAGGGTTGAGGTTTCTGGCTTATAATTGATACTTGTATGCAGATAGAGATGACTGACACTAGACAGACCACAACTAGCCAGGGGCTAGATACAACTGCAAGCGAGGGTACCGACAAAGTACCACAGGTGGAGGTAGCCCATTGTGAGACCCAGGGGGAGACATCTTCTCAGCCCCCTATAGCTTCTCCACAGCTCAGGAGCCTCCGAGGGCTACAGGACTTCCGACTCCACCAACAGTACCACCTCTAGTTCCTCCTATTCCATCTGATCAGGATTTCAAGAGTGCAGTATGTATGTTAGCACAGTCAGCTTCATAGGATCTTCACAGTCATGCATGCCTCAGCGACTGAGTCAGTTGAGTTAGCAGCATTTCGATTGTGTGATGTTGCAGTATTGTGGTATGAAAGTTGGGAGAGATCTAGGGGAAAAGATACATCTCTACCCACTTGGGATAGCTTTACAGAAGCTTTCATTGATCACTATTTGCCTCGAGAGATTAGGGATGGCCAGGTGGACCAGTTTCTGAACCTTCGACAAGGTGGCATGAGTGTCCGAGAGTACGGGCTGAGATTTGATTCATTGGCTAGATATGCACCAGCATTTGTTGATACATTGTATGACATGGTTCGTAGATTTGTGGGAGGGCTTGGCTCAAACTATATCGAGGCCTGTTCTACCGCTGCGCTAAATGATAATATGGATATCTCGCAGATTCAGGCCTTTGCACAGGGCATAAAGGATCGCCGACATCTACAGTATACGAGTGAGAGGGTTGAGAGAGAGACATAGAAGAGGGCTAGGACCGTTGGTTCGTAGGGAGATTTTCAGAGTGGTTCCAGACCCCGATATTCTATTAGGCCACCTAGACCTCTACCACATCAGTTCTAGGGTTGTAGATTTGATCGTCAGGAACAGTCAGGCCCAAGTGAGGGATCACGAGCATCAGGCTCGCAGCAGCAAAGGGGTTCAATCCAGGCTAGGACAGCCCCGCTGCGTTGCGCTACCTGCGGTAGGATGCATTTTAGGATGTGCAGATAGGGTTCCATAGGTTGTTATTCTTGTGGACATGAGGGGGATGAGTGGAGAAACTGCCCTACCATAGGTCAGGGTGGTATAGGTCAGTCGACCAGGTCAGCAGTAGGTTCCTCCTCATCAGCACAGTCTACAGGGTGTGGACCCCAGACTTCAGCACGTAGAGGTAGAGGCAGAGGCAGAGAGGAAGCATCTAGTTTTGGTAGTGGACAGAACCATACATATTCATTAATCGACTGACAAGACTTAGAGTCATCACTAGATATTGTGACAGGTACATTGATTGTTTGCTCCTATTGTGTTTATGATTTGATAGATCTTGGATCTACTTTGTCTTATGTTACTCCATTTATTTCGGGGAGGTTATGTACAGTAGCAGAGTCATTAAATCGACCATTTATTGTATCTACACCAGTTGGTGAGTCTACTGTTGCCATGAGAGTCTATCGAGGTTGCACGGTAGAAATTATCGATTGTCAGACCTTTGTAGATCTCGTAGAGTTAGAGATGGTCAATTTCGACGTCATTATGGGTATGGACTGGTTAGCATCTTGTTATGCTAATGTTGAGTGACGGACTAAGATTGTTAGATTCCACTTTCCAGGAGAGGCAGTTTGGGAATGGAAAGGTGATACAGCAATGCCGAAAAGTAGGTTTATTTCCTATCTTAAGGCGAAAAGGATGATTACCAAGGGTTGTATTTATCATCTTGTTCACGTTCATGATATAGATGCAGAACCACCGACTCTTCAGTCTATTTCAGTAGTTAATGAGTTTCTAGATGTATTTCCAGACGAACTCCCTGGTATCCCTCCAGAATAGGAAATTGATTTTGCTATCGATATGCTACCAAGTACACAACCCATATCTATCCCTCTTTATAGAATGGCTCCTGCTGAGCTAAAGGAGTTGAAGGATCAACTGAAAGACTTGTTGGATAAAGGCTTTATTAGGCCTAGTGTTTCACCATGGGGTGCACCAGTGTTGTTTGTAAGGAAGAAAGATGGCTCACTAAGAATGTATATCGATTACCGACAGCTGAATAAGGCAACTATAAAGAATAAGTATCCCCTTCCAAGGATAGATGACTTGTTTGATCAGTTACAAGGTGCTAAGTGTTTCTCAAAGATTGATTTAAGATCAGGGTACCACCAGATACGAGTTCGGGAGAAGGACGTTCCAAAGAAAACATTAAAACTAGATATGGACACTTTGAGTTCTTGGTAATGTCTTTTGGATTAACTAATGCCCAATAGTGTTCATGGACATGATGAATAGTATATTCAGGCCGTATCTAGACTTGTTTGTGATTGTATTTATTGATGATATTTTAGTGTATTCACATTCAAAAGATGAGCATGCAAATCATCTGCGAGCAGTCCTTCAGGTTCTTCGAGATCGAGAACTTTATGCAAAGTTTTCTAAGTGTGAGTTCTGGTTGGACTCTGTAGCTTTCTTAGGCCATGTCGTATCAGATGCAGGCATTGAGGTTGATACACAAAAGATTGAGACCGTAAAGACTTGGCCCAGACCCATGAATCCAATTGAGGTTCGTAGTTTCTTAGGGTTAGATGGGTACTATAGAAGGTTTGTAAAGGGGTTTTCTTCAATTTCAGCCCCATTAACGAAGTTGACTCAAAAAGCAGCTAAGTTCCAGTGGACTGAGGCTTGTGAGCATAGTTTCCAGGAGCTGAAGGACAGGTTGACATCAACACCAATTTTTGCATTGCCAAACGGTTCAGAACGCTATGCGATGTATTGTGATGTTTCTGGTGTTGGTTTGGGATGTGTTCTAATGCAACATGGTAAAGTTATCGCATATGCTTCAAGGCAGTTGAGAAAGCATGAGAAGAACTATTTGACCCACGATTTAGAGTTAGCTACAGTTGTTCATGCGCTAAAGATCTGGAGACACTATTTGTTGGCGTTCATGTTGACATCTTTACATATCATAAAAGCCTTCAATATATCTTTAGACAGACGAAGTTAAATCTGCGACAACGTTGATGGCTTGAGTTACTGAAAGACTACGACGTGGACATTTTATATCATCCAGGAAAGGAGAATATGGTAGTTGATGCCCTCAGTCGAAGAGCTATGAGTAGTTTATCATATTTAGATGTTGAGAAGCATGAGCTAGTGCAAGAGCTTCATCAGTTAGCTAGCTTAGGAGTCAGATTGTTAGAGGCAGAAGATAGTGGGGTAACAATTCAAGACATAACCGTATCATCTCTAGTTGTAAAAGTAAAATCACGGCAACAAGAGGATCCTAACTTAGAGCAGCTCAGTGCCAAGGCCCAGAATCAATAGACTTTAGAATTTGATATAGAAGGAGATGGAGTCCTTAGATATAGTGGTTGATTATGTGTTCCGAATGTTGCAGGGCTTTCGCATCGGATTATGGAAGAGGCACATCATTCCCGTTATTCTATTCACCCTGGTTCGACGAAGATGTACCATGATATTAAGGAGATCTATTGGTGGAACGGGATGAAGAAGGACGTTGGTGAGTTTGTGGTACAGTGTCCTAATTGCCAACAGGTGAAAATTGAGCACCAAAAGCCCGTTGGGCTAGTTTAGGAGATATCCATGCCTTTGTGAAAGTGGGAAGCAATTAATATGGATTTTATTACAGGGTTACCTCGATCGTGTCGCAAGTTTGAGTCTATTTGGGTAATTGTTGATACACTAACAAAATCAGCCCACTTATTACCAGTCAGGGCTACTTTTACGGTCGAAGACTATGCAGCTATATTAGGGAGATTGTTAGGCTACACGGTGTCCCATTATCTATTATCTCTGATAGAGGAGCACAATTCACCGCCAACTTCTGGAAGTCCTTCCAGAAAGGACTGGGGACACAGGTTAATCTTAGTATAGTCTTTCACCCTCAGATAGATGGCCAGGCTGAGCGCACAATTTTGACACTCGAAGATATGTTACGGGAGTGCGCGCTAGACTTCAAGGGAAGTTGGGATGACCACTTGCCTCTTATAGAGTTCGCATACAATAATAGTTATCATTCCAGCATCGGGATGGCACCTTATAAGGCTTTGTATGGGCGAAAATGTAGATCCCCCATTGGATGGTTCGAGGTAGGTGAGTTAGGGTTGATTGGACCCGACTTAGTACAACAGACAGTGGAGCAAGTTAAGCTCATTCGGGAGAGGTTACTAACAGCTCAAAGACGACAGAAGTCATACTCAGATGTGCGACGAAGGGACTTAGAGTTTTGTGTCGATGACTGGGTATTCTTAAAAGTCTCGCCTATGAAGGGTGCTATGCGATTTGGAAAAAAAGGAAAGCTTAGTCCAAGATTCATTGGGCCATACCGAATTCTTCGAAGGGTTGGTCGAGTGACTTATGAGTTAGAATTGCCTTCGGGGCTAAAATCTGTTCATCCAGTTTTCCATGTATCGATGCTATGGAAGTGCGTAGGAGACCCTTCTCGGGTTGTCCCAGTTGAGGATGTTCAGATCACAGAGGAGTTGTCCTACGAGGAAACTCCAGTTGCCATTTTAGATCGGCAGGTCTGTAAATTGAGGACCAAAGAGGTGGCTTCGGTTAAAGTATTATGGAGAAACAAGAATAGGGAAGAGGTGACCTAGGAAGCTGAGGATGGCATAAAGTCCAAATATCCTCACTTGTTTCATATCCCAAGGTGATGGCATATCAGTTTATATTAGGGCAGTAAGGTAATATACCTATTTGATTTTTTTTATATATATACTATTGCTTATTATTATTGTGGTTGTCGTTGTATATATGCTCACACTGTTATGGTAGAGCTATAGTGCGTAGCTATTTATGTCATCATCTGAGACGCTTATGTTAGAAATTTTGCATTTCAGGTTCTTGGATAGTGACATCTACAAAGGATACACTGCCTAAAATTTGGCAACTCCTAAGGACTGAATCACGTGACTCAGATTTTTCATTCGAGGACGAATGTCTCTAAGGGGGGAAGGATGTAACACCCCGACTTTTGAAAACGTCTAAATTAACTCGTATCTTCATGGAAAGAAAATGAAGGTGAGTAATAAATGAAAAATGATGTGGTATGTCATATTTTAAGTGTTCAAGGGTTGTATCTCAAGTTTTGAAGTTAAGTAAGTGGCAAAATAAAAAGTGGCGGAAGTTATCGTAAGTTCCTTTTTTAAGATTTCTCTGAAATTTAGGTCAAATGCCTCGGAGGTTTTTTCCCAATCTATAAAGAGTTATGGGGCCCACGACCTATCGAATCGAAGGTCTACGAGTCTAGTTTCCAACGCATTAAACCATTTATTCATACGACTTCAGAATAGATAGATATTTGCGTTTTCGTGGGACTGCGCAAGCAGGCACGTGAGGTGTGGACCTAGGTTGGTGGAACTTTACATTTATCTTCTTCTTCGAACCTTTTCTTCATTTTTAGCTAAGAACCAGAAAAAAAGAGAGAAGTCCATTTCTAGGATCAACTAAAGTATAGATTTTCTCGATTTAAGTCCTGGACGAAAGTTGTTCTATGCATTGGGCTCATCATCGTGGTATAATTTGTTTTATCAATTTCGTAGCATATCACACTTTAGTGTTGGGACAGCAAGGGTTTAGATATATTTGAAGATTTTGAGGCGTATTATGACCTTAAGATCGAGGTAAGACCCTTCTTTCATCGACTCTAGATTTTATAAGCAGCAAATAACAATTTGCGACGAAAATACATATATTTTATCATATTGTCATAGTATCTTTTATTTTTGAGTGTTGATTATGGTCCTACCTTGTTGTAGTATTGAGGAAGTTATGAGTAAAAGTTGTTAGGCCACGTGAATTCAGCGAAAAAGGTATGTTACGGCTATTCGCTACTTACGACATGTTTCCTTAAAGCTTAGGTGCAATGTAATTGGGTTGTTATCCTTGTTACACTTGTAGCCATTATTGTTGATTGTTGGCTGCTCGAGTTGATATAATCATCCCTTGTTGGGATTCTTATTCAGTTAGTAGCGTCCCTATGTTGGACACAACTTAGAGGCTATTTGTATAGGTTGCTTATAACTAAATTGCTCACTTTTAGCGATTGGACTGTTATTGTTGCCCTTGGGACTATTGTGTTTAGCTGCAGGAATGTGATCTATGCCTAGAAGGGCTATGTTCTGCCTACAGGGCTATGAGTTGCCTACGGGGCTATATTGATGCCTAGAAGGGCTATGAGTTGCCTACAGGGCTATATTGACACCTAAGAAAGCTATGTGCTTCATACAGGGCCATGTTGTTGCCTAAGAGGGCTATGAGTTGTCTATAAGCTATGTTGATGCCTAAGAGAGAAATGTGCTGCCTACGGGCCTATATTAATGCCTAAGAGGGCTATTTGACTGCCTACGGGGCTAGGGGACTATCGATAGGTATATATAGGCTGATTGGCACCTTCCGAGCGTGTGGCGGCCTGAGTAGGTGGTCTTGTGTGCTGTTTGTACCTGCCGAGCTTATGGGGGCTTGGTTAGGTTGTTGTTTTATTATTTTTGATACGTTTTGATTTAGGAACAGGTCAGTACACTTATCTTATCCTTGATTTATTTATCAGATTATTCCAGTATATCAGGATACCTCCTCATAGTCTATTGTCTTTCATACTCTATACATTATTTTGTGTTGATTCTCCATTGCCTTGGGGGCGCTGTAGTCATGCATGCAGGTCATGACAGACGACCTAGTAGACCTCCTCAGTAGCAGGATTTACTTTTATCCGGTTGGCTATCCCCTTTCCTCCGGAGCTCCCAGAGTTGGGAGGTTTGTTACCTTTTGTTGTATATATCTTTATGGGTAGGCTGGGGCCCTGTCTTGCTAATCTTTACTACTCTTAGAGGCTTGCATACTAGTGTGTGGGGTGTATAGCTACGTTATAGCCATACTGGCGTATGTTGTTGGTTTGCTGAAGCTTGTGAGCTGTTTGATGTATTGCATTGATATATACCTGCTTTTAGTTTTCGTATAGATATCATGGTGGCCTCGACGGCCCAATCAGGACTTTTGTGCTAGTTGGCTATTTATTTATATGATCTCCTGGGAGTAGTTGTTCCTTTTATAGATTAGTTGACAGGGGCCTTGTCGGTCCACGACTTAGTTTTAAGCCAAGATATACTTGTTTATTTTCTTGATCCCGTGATGCAGCCATGCGCTAGTACCAAATGGTTCAACAGGGTCGGCTCAGGCATGAGTTTTGGCATTAGGGGCCAGTTGCACCCCTCGAGTTTAGGGCATGACAGTTATTTCTTAATTAACGCTTATGAATGATGAGGTTATATGTGAAAGGTTATTCTCACATACACACACTCATGAATGACTAAAGAATGAAGTTTCTATGATTATGTTAATGATGAAGTATTTATGGAAAGGCTATTCCCAATTGTACTCTAATTAATGATAATGACTTGTTGTGAAAGGACTTTCTCACAATATGGGGATTGTTAGTTGAAAGGCTATTTTGATCTTTGAATCCATGAGCTATCTAATGAATGAATGTTGGGAAGGGATGGATGCTCATTCGTGAGTTAAGGCAGAGTATCTAGTAACAATCCCTATATCCCATTTTAATGAATGTTGGGTTTGAGATGTATAATCATCCGTGAGCTGAGGCAGGGTATGTAGTAACAATCTCTTTTCCCATAATGAACTAAAGTAATGAATGTTAAGTACTCCGTGGGGAATAATGCTAAGCACCGAGTGGATATGGCTTGAGATGGGTGCTCATCCGTGAGTTGAGGTGGGGTACCTAGTAGCAATCTCTTGAGATGGATGCTCATCCGTGAGTTGAGGTGGGGTATCTAGAAGAAATCTCTCTATCCCATAAACTACGTGCCCACATAGGTTTAGCTAGTGGATCCATTTAAGTTAAAAACAATGGTCCTACCTTAGGAAAGTAGGAATCCCTTATCCGGTGAGGGTGACACCGAGATTCTATGAATTGCTGACATGATCTATGTCGGTTAAGGCTTAACCCCACAAAGAATGTTAATGAGCTATGGCTTCTCAAGAATTCACTACTTAGTGTGGGTAGTAGTATGGGATGCCATCCATGCATGACACAAGTAGGCTTTGAGAGTAGTCATGGTGTGTTCCTTATGCTATAATGTTAAATGAAATGATTGTGCTCTTATGATGATGTTAATGAGAATGATGATTTAATGTCTAATGAATGAAGGTGCTCTAAATGAATCTAATGAAGAATGTTGACTTATATGCTTAAATGAGATGATGCATGCTATACTTGGATTGTATTATGAGTTACTTCCTTGTCATGACTTATTGAATGTGAATGTTCCTGGTCTATGGTGGCTCCAAAGGTTTACTTCGTGTGAGTAGTAGTATGGGATGCTACTCATACATTGCACAAGTATGACTTAGGGTTGTCCTAGATGTTGGTCCTAATGTGTTGATATGACTTATGAAA
>JAJOOF010013675.1:0-34322 GCA_029582545.1 Solanum lignicaule
GCTAATACTCACATAACTTATGAGGAAATCTATGTATAATTTTATGCGGGGTAGAAGGTGGAATAAGTTATGAGGGTATTAGTTATACATGGATTAAAATAATAAAATTACATATTTACCCTTAATTTGTTTACTTAATTATTTATTTCTAAATAATAATGTATATTAATATTAATTCACAAGATTAGTGAGTAATTTTATTTTATTTTAAAAAAGGACTGGCCTAACTCATTTTTTTTTAGTTTCGTGATGGCTCCCCTTACCCCCACCCCCAACCCCACACACACACAAACAAACCCAAAACTATTGAACTGCCCCTGACTCCGACCCGAACTGTTCCATTTTATTATTTGTGCACATTATATTATAGATTTCTACAGCGCATCACACTGTAGATTTCTCGCCCCACCTCCCACCCACCCACAAGGGTCTGTTGCATTTTATCTTGGATACAAGCTTTATAATTTTCTATTTTTAAAAAAAATGTATATTAATTTACAATAAATTAAACAATCAATAAGTAATAATATATGTATTATAATCTCTACATAACTAAATCCTACATAAATAATACCTACATAACTAATATTTGTATCATTAATACCTACATAATCAATACTTGCATAACTAATACCTACATAACCAATATATGCATAACTAATACCTACATAACTAATACCTGCATAACTAATACCTACATTACTAATACCTGCATAACTAATGCATATATAACTAATACTTGCATAACTAATACATACATAACTAATACCTGCATAACTCTAACTAGTAACCAAACAGCCCCCTAGGGTTTTAGTTTACAGTTCAAGAAGAGGGAAGAAGAGAAAAGAGGAGAAAAGAGGAAAGGATCAAGGCGTTGGTCGAAGTTCTTGAGTTCTCTTGCGGATTTTCGCCATGGGTTTGATCCCAAAGAGGTATGTAAGCATCCATAGTGTTGGGTTTGTTCAACCACATGCCAATCATATTAATTTTAGCGTTAAATTCGTTCTAGAAAGATGAAGGTTTGATGTTCTTGAATCATGTTCTTGAAATTGGCTTTCGTTCCTTAGTTAAAATGAGATTGATGAGTTCTTGAGGAAATCGAGTCAATTTTAGAGTTGTGTTTGATTAGATTCTTGGGTACATCTATTGGGTATCTAAATCTAAAGAGAAAATTCAGAAAAAGAATCAAATTTAGGCGAATTAGGGTTAGAAAACGAGGAAGAAAAAGTCGGACAAGGAACATGTGCCAAGTCCGCGACCTTCTTCAGTATGAAAATTTTCTCTCCGCATCACGGAGAGGTCGCGGACTCCACTGTTTCAAAAATTATTTTGACCAAACATTTTAATTCATCTCCACGTCGCGTACTTGCTCCCCAGACAGTGTTTTTCAACCGTTTCTCATGTTTAACTATCTAAAAACACTCCTATATATCACGACATCTTTCCTATCACAAATCACAACCTTGAATGCATAAATCAAATTCAAGGTAGAGTTGAGAGTCAAGTTTTGAATGTGGTGGTAAGGAGAAATAGTCTTGGGATATGATACCCTATAGAGAGATATAGAACTTGAACCTAAGGATTTGGGTTATGCTTGCATATAGTGAAAGCGTACCATTAGAGTCAGACCTTGGTAAGAATAACCCCATTCCATACCCAGTCCAGTCGTCATTCGAGGTTGAATGATCCCAAGGGGGAGTAGTGTAAGACCCCAGAAAATTTTTGAAGTGAGACTTGAACCATCCTTCATTGTGAGTAGGATTTTATCGAGGAAATTAAAATTTCTTGAGTGTTAAGGTCACTAGATATAGACCCTTGAGTTCCAAAAATAACTATATTAGAAATAGCAAAATCTGAAATTTGGCAAGTTAAGCTAAGTATGAGTTATGGTTCAACTTCAAACGACCATCACTCCTACCAAATGATTATTTAGATGTTCTACAGGATACCGTAAGAAATATATTTGAATTATCTTTCCAATGCCACAAAGTTTGCTAAGTTTCGAGTTTGGATGAGTGAGATATTCCCTTTTGAAGTTAGGTTGTCCAAATAAGGAAAGTTACCCAAAAATAGGAAGGGTAATTTTGGTCTATTTTTTACCCAAACAGATTTAATTCGTTTTTAGTAAGGTTTTAGGGATCTAACCTGATTAGGTTCAGTTTTATAATGCTAATATATGCATAGGGTTTTAGTTGAGAGTTCAAGAAGAGAAAAGAAGAGAAAAGAGGCGAAAAAAGGAAAGGATCAAGGCGTTTGTCGAAGTTCTTGAGTTCTCTTGTGGATTTTCGCCATGGGTTTGATCCCAAAGAGGTATGTAAGCATCCATAGTGTTGGGTTTGTTCACCCACATGCCAATCATGTTAATTTTAGCGTTAAATTTGTTCCAGAAATATGAAGGTTTGATGTTCTTGAATCGTGTTCTTGAAATTGGCTTTCGTTCCTTAGTTAAGATGAGATTGATGAGTTCCTGAGGAAATCAAGTCTATTTTAGAGTTGTGTTTGATTAGATTCTTGGGTACATCTATTGGGTATCTAAATCTAAAGAGAACTTGAGAAAAAGAATCAAATTTAGGAGAATTGGGGTTAGAAAACGAGGAAGAAAAAGTCGGACAAGGAACATGGTGGCAGGTCAGCGACCTTCTTCAGTATGAAAATTTTCTCTACGCATCACGGAGAGGTCGCGGAATCCACTGTTTCAAAAATTATTTTGACCAACATTTTAATTCATCACCACGTCGCGGACTTGCTCCCCAGACAGTGTTTTTCAACCGTTTCTCATGTTTAACTATCTAAAAACACTGCTAAATATTACGAGATCTTTCCTATAACAAATCACAACTTATAATACATAAATCAAATTCAAGGTAGAGTTGCGAGTCAAGTTTTGAGAGTTCTTTCAAACATTTTTGAGAAAGTCCCTTTGAGTCTTTTTTAGAAGTCTTCTACAATATCTAATAACTAGTTTCCAGACTCGAGAAAGTGAGTATGAGAATGAGGAGAATGTATTCATTAATCTACTTTATCATCATGAGATCTTTCATAACATGAACCATAACTCTTGAATTCATAATTCACAATCAAGAGAGTTAAGAGTTTGAGAAATTTGTTTCATTTATCTTATTGAATGTATTAAAGACTTAAGTTTTCTATTGTTTGCTAGTTGAATATTCTATTTTTATTTAGAGTTGTTCATTTGAGTTAAAACTTTGTAAGTTTCATGGATTTTATTCAGTTTTTAAGCTTTGTATGCTTCAGTTAGTCTTCCGCTTGTAGTCAGTGAGGATAAGGGTTCGCTTGGGGACCAACAATGGTTCTCGAGTGCCGGCCACGTCCATGGTGTAGGCTCAGGTCGTGAAAAACTTGGTATTAGAGCACAGAGTTCAAGTGTCCTATGGTGTCTATCAAGCCGTGTTAGTAGGATCTTATTTATGGTTGTGAGGGCCCCAATTCTATAAATGAAGGACTACAGATATTAAGGAAATGTTACCCTTCTTTCATACTATTAATCGTGAAATAGAGCTATGTCATAGAGATTTATTCATACTCGTGCGATTTCAGATTCAGTCGACAACCTCTCATACTAGAGGTGGTTGAAAAGCAAAGGCAGCTCTTTATCAATGAGTTTCTCCTAGCAAAATCTTGAGGAAGTCATGAGACTCCAGAGGGGCTTCAGAGAAGCCCAGGAGTGAGTTAAAGTACTAAGCTTGAATATGGTGGTAATGAGTAATAGTCGTGGAATATGATTCCCTATAGAGAGGTATAGAACCCGAACCTACGGATTTGGGTTAAACTTGAATATAGCGAAAGCGTACTATTATACTCAGACCTTGATAAGAGTAACCCCATTCCATACCCAGTCCAGTCGTCATTCGAGGACGAATGATTCGAAGAGCGAGATATTGTAACACCCAGAAAAATTTTGAACTGAGACTTGAACCATCTTTCATTGTGAGTAGGATATTATCGAGGAAATTAAAATTTCTTGAGTATTAAGGTCACTAGATATAGAACCTTGAGTTCCAAAAAGAACTAAATTAGAAATAGCAAAATCTAAAATTTGGCATGTTAAGCTAAGTATGAATTTTGGGTCAACTTCAAATGACCATAACTCCTAGCACATGATTAGTTAGGTGTTCTACAAGATAATGTAGGAATTATATTTCAATTATCTTTCCAATGCCACCAAGTTTGCTAAGTTTCGAGTTTGGATGAGTGAGATATTCCTTTTTGAAGTCAGGTCGTACAAATAAGGAAAGTTACCCGAAAATAAGAAGGGGAATTTTGGTCTTTTATTTACCCATATAGATTTAATTTGTTTTTAGTAAGGTTTTAGGGGTCTAATCTGATTAGGTTCAGTTTTATAATCCTAATATACGCATAGGGTTTTAGTTGAGAGTTCAAGAAGAGAAATGAAGAGAAAATAGGAGAAAAGAAGAAAGGATCAAGGAGTTCGTCAAAGTTTTTGAGTTCTCTTGCGGATTTTCGCCATGTGTTTGATCCCTAAGAGGTATGTAAGCTTCCATAGTGTTAGGTTTGTTTACCTACATGCCAATCATGTTCATTTCAGCATTAAATTCGTTCTAGAAAGATGAAGGCTTGATGTTCTTGAATCATGTTCCTGAAATTGGCTTTCGTTCTTGAGTTAAGATGAGATTGATGAGTTCATGAGGAAGAAAAATTCGTACAAGGAACCGATGCTAGGTCCACGAATTCCTTCACTGTGAAAATTTTCTTTCCACGTCGCAGAGAGATTGCGGAGTCCACTATTTCAAAAATTATTTTGACCAAACATTTTAATTCATCTCTGCATCGTGGACTTGCTCCCCATACAGTATTTTTCAACCGTTTCTCATGTTTAACTATCTAAAAATACTTATAAACATCCCGAGATCTTTCCAATCACAAATCACAACCTATAATACATAAATTAAATTCAAGGTAGAGTGGAGAGTCAATTTTTGAGAGTTCTTTCAAACATTTTTGAGAAAGTCCCTTTGAGTCATTTTGGGGAATCTTCTAGAATTTCTAATAACTTGTTTCAAGACTCGAGCAAGTGAGTATGAGAATGAGGAGAATGTGTTCATGAGTCTACTTTATCATCATGAGATCATTCATATCATGAACCATAACTCTTGAATTCATAATTCACATTCAAGAGAGAGATAAGAGTTTGAGAAGTTTGTTTCATTTATCTTATTGAATGTATTAAATACTTGAGTTTCCTATTGTTTGCTAGTTGAATATTCTATTTTTATTTAGAGTTGTTCATTTGAGTTAAAGATTTGTAAATTTCATGGATTTTATTCATTTTTTAAGCTTTGTATGCTTCTGTTAGTCTTTCGCTTATAGTCAGTGAGGATGAGGGTTCGCTTGGAGACCAACAACGGTTCTCAAGTGCCGGCCACGTCCAGGGTGTAGGCTCGGGTCGTGAAAATCTTAGTATCAGAGCACAGAGTTCAAGTGCCCTAGGGTGTCTATCAAGTCGTGTTAGTAGGATCTTATTTCTGGTTGTGAGGGCCCTAATTCTATAATTGAAGGACTACAGACAGTTAGGAAATGTTACCCTTCTTTCATACTATTAATCGTACAATAGAGCTATGTCATAGAGATTTATTCATGCTCGTGCGATTTCAGAATCAATCGACTACCTCTCATACTAGAGGTGGTTGAAAAGCAAAGACAGCTCTTTATCAATGAGTTTCTCCTAGAAAAATCTTGAGGAAGTCATGAGACTCCAGAGGGGCTTCAGAGAAGCCCAGGAGTGAGTTAAATTACTAAGCTTGAATGTGGTGGTAATGAGTAATAGTCTTGGAATATGATTCCCTATAGAGAGGTATAGAACCCGAACCTAAGGATTTGGGTTAAACTTGAATATAGCGAAAGCGTACTATTATACTCAGACCTTGGTAAGAGTAACCCCATTCCATACCCAGTCCAGTCGTCATTCGAGGAAGAATGATCCGAAGAGCAAGATATTGTAACACCCAGAAACTATTTGAACTGAGACTCGAACCATCTATCATTGTGAGTAGGATATTACCGAGGAAGTTAAAAGTTCTAGAGTGTTAAGGTCACTAGATGTAGAACCTTGAGTTCCAAAAAGAACTAAATTAGAAATAGCAAAATCTGAAATTTGGCAAGTTAAGCTAAGTATGAGTTTAGGGTCAACTTCAAATGACCATAACTCCTAGCACATGATTAGTTGGGTGTTCTACAAGATAATGTAGGAATTATATTTCAATTATCTTTCCAACGCCACCAAGTTTGCTAAGTTTCTAGTTTGGATGAGTGAGATATTCTCTTTTGAAGTCACGCCGTACAAATAAGCAAAGCTACCCGAAAATAAAAAGAGGAATTTTGGTCTTTTCTTTACCCATATAGATTTAATTTGTTTTTAGTAAGGTTTTAGGGGTCTAATCTGATTAGGTTCAGTTTTATAATCCTAATATATTCATAGGGTTTTAGTTGAGGGTTCAAGAAGAGAAATGAAAAGAAAATAGGAGAAAAGAAGAAAGGATCAAGGCGTTCATTGAAGTTTTTGAGTTCTCTTGCGGATTTTCGCCATGGGTTTGATCCCTAAGAGGTATGTAAGCTTCCATAGTGTTAGGTTTGTTTACCCACATGCCAATCATGTTAATTTCAGCATTAAATTCGTTCTATAAAGATGAAGGCTTGATGTTCTTGAATCATGTTCCTGAAATTGGCTTTCGTTCTTAAGTTAAGATGAGATTGATGAGTTCTTGAGGAAGAAAAATTCGTACAAGGAACCGGTGCTAGGTCCATGATTTCCTTTACTGTGAAAATTTTCTTTCCACGTCGCATAGAGGTTGAGGACTCCACTGTTTCAAAAATTATTTCGACCAAACATTTTAATTCATCTCTGCATCGTGGACTTGCTCCCCATACAGTATTTTTCAACCTTTTCTCATGTTTAACTATCTAAAAATACTTCTAAACATCACAAGATCTTTCCAATCACAAATCACAACCTATAATACATAAATTAAATTCAAGGTAGAGTTGAGAGTCAATTTTTTAGAGTTCTTTCAAACATTTTTTAGAAAGTCCCTTTGAGTCATTTTGAGGAGTCTTCTAGAATTTCTAATAACTTGTTTCAAGACTCAAACAAGTGAGTATGAGAATGAGGAGAATGTGTTCACGAGTCTACTTTATCATCATGAGATCATTCATATCATGAATCATAACTCTTGAATTCATAATTCACATTCAAGAGGGAGTTAAGAGTTTGAGAAGTTTGTTTCATTTATCTTATTGAATGTATTAAAGATTTGAGTTGCCTATTGTTGCCTAGTTGAATATCCTATTTTTATTCATATTTATTCATTTGAGTTAAAGATTTGTAACTTTCATTAATATTATTCAGTTTTTAAGATTTGTATGCTTGAGTTAGTGATCTGATTGTAGTCAGTCAGGATGTGGGTTCATTTGGGGACCAGCAATGGTTCTCGAGTGCCGGCCACGTCCAGGGTGTAGGCTCGAGTCGTGACAAATTTGGTATCAGAGTATAGAGTTCAAGTGTCCTAGGGTGTCTATGAAGTCGTGTTAGTAGGATCTTATTTATAGTTTTGAGGGCCCCACTTCTATAAATGAGGGACTACAGACATTTAAGAAAAGTTTCCCTTCTGTCATACTCTTAATCGTGCAAAAGAGCTATGTCATAGAGATTTATTCATACTCGTGCATTTTTTCAGATTTAGTCGACTACCTCTCATACTAGAGGTTGGTTAAAAGCAATTTCAGTTCTTTATCAATGAATTTCTCTTAGAAAAAGCTTGTGGAAGTCATGAGACTCCAGAGGGGTTTGAGAGAAGACCAGGAGTGAGTTAAGTGTTCAGTTTCAGAGAAATGCACCCATAATTATATGAATCATGTGTTTGAGCTTAAAGCGAGTTGTACTCTTTTCGTTAAGCCTAGTTTCATCTGAGATCCTTTTTAAGAAGTATGTTTAGAGCTTGGGTAAGATTTTCACCCGAAAAGGTAACATGAGTTACGAGATCATGAGCAGTAGTAGTGTAAGAGCTCATAGTTAGAGGAAAGTATGCAGAGGTTTAGTAATCCTAGAAAGGGAGATAGTGATGAGGCAAGCTATGTTATTATAGTCATGCACCCAGTAAGCTATTGATAAGATGTTTTTCCTTATGGGTAGAGTAAGAGTTGATAATTAAGATGAGATAGAGTATATATTTGTTTAGCAGAATAGAGTTAATGTCGATGTGCCATCGTATTAGAGGAGATTAAATTCATGTGTTGAATAAGAGAGCAGAGTATTTATGAAGTGATAGATGTAAGCTAGGCTTATGATTTGTTTGAGAGGGTCGTGATGTTCGGAAAGGTTATAAAATTGATTAAGTAATATAGTATAGTATAGTATGTGAGAAATCTTATTGATATTTGGGTTTAGTTATAAACATTAAGCTTGAATTTGAGATGATTGTCATCATCAAGAGAATGACAATATGAGGGTGATTATGTTAGTTTTGAGATTTCATCTAGAAGACTTGAGGAATTGAATTGTTAGCAGCAAGAAATATGAGTTGTACAAGCGAGAGACCCTAACCTTTAGATAAGGGTGGTGAAGTGTGGCTAAGTCAAAAGAGTATCAAGAGCATTAAGAGGTGTACCAAGACGGTATGTAATCAAAAGAGGTTAACAGAAACACCTTAGGAAGAGGTCTTAGTACCTGCTTATTGTGAGTTCGGTAGTCATGAGGTAAACTTTTGCCAAGTGTTAGAGAGAAATAGGATGTAGACCAGTTAGAGATAATGGAATAGGTCCATAGCTTTCAACTTTCATCTTTAGACCTAAGGGGGAGATGACAAGATGAGAAATCAAGTCAAGTGTTTGAGAATAAGATAGTAATGAGTTCCAACGAGTTGAGGGATATCTTTTTAGAGGTCTTTTTAGTAATGGAGTGATGTTAGAAAGAGAAGGTTAATGATCTTATCGTGATAGTGATGGGTGTTTATTCCATCTAAAGTTATAAATGTGAAGGAAGAGGAGGATGAGATTTTACTATGAGAAATAGTTAAATAAGAGCCCTTAGTTGGTTTCGAAGGAGTTGGTTAGTAGGAGTCCACAGAGTTGTTAAAGTACTAAGCTTGAATGTGGTGGTAAGGAGTAATAGTCTTGTGATATGATTCCCTATATAGAGGTATAGAACCCGAACCTAAGGATTTCAGTTAAACTTGAATATAGAGAAAGTGTACCATTAGACTCAGACCATGGTAAGAGTAATCTCATTCCGTACCCAATCCAGTCATCATTCAAGGACGAATGATTTGAAGGGGGAGATAATGTAACACCCTAGAAAATTTTAGAACTGAGACTCAAACTATCCTTCATTGTGAGTAAGATTTTACCGAGGAAATTAAAATTTCTTAAGTGAAGGTCACTAGATGTAGCACCTTGAGTTCCAAAAAGAACTAAATTAAAAATAGCAAAATCTGAAATTTGGCAAGTTAAGGTAAGTACGAGTTTTGAGTCAACTTCAACCGACCATAACTCCTATCACTAGATGAGTTAGGTGTTCTAATAGATATCGTAGGAAAGATATTTGAATTATCTATCCTTCGCCACTAATTTTTCTAAGTTTCAAATTTGGATGAATGAGATATTCCCTTTTGAAATCGGGTTGTGCAAATAAGGAAAGTTACCCGAAAATAGGAAGGGATATTTTGGTCTTTTCTTTATCCAAATAGATTTAATTCGTTTTTAGTAAGGTTTTAGGGGTCTAATCTAATTAGGTACAGTTTTGTAATCCTATTTATACGCCTAGGGTTTTAGTTGAGAGTTTAAGAAGAGAAAAGAAGAGAAAAGATGAGAAAAGAGGAAATGATCAAGGTGTTCGTCGAAGTTCTAGAGTTCTCTTGCGGATTTCACCATGGATTTGATCCCTAAGAGGTATGTAAGCTTCCATACTGTTGGGTTTGTTCACACACACTCCAATCATGTTAATTTCAGCATTAAATTCGTTCTAAAAAGATGAAGGTTTGATGTTCTTGAATCGTGTTCTTGAAATTGTCTTTTGTTCTTGAGTTAAGATAATATTGATGAGTTCTTGAGGAAATCGAATCGATTTTATAGTTGTGTTTGATTATATTATTGGGTACATGTATTGGGTATCTGAATCTAAAGAGAAATTGACAAAAATAATCGAATTTATGCGAATTGGGGTTAGAAAACGAGGAAGAACAAGTTGGACAAGGAACACGTTCTAGGTCCATGACTTCCTTCAGTGTGAAAATTTTCTCTCCGCGTAGCAGAGAGGTCACGGATTCCACTTTTTCAAAATTTATTTCGACCAAACATTTTAATACATCTCCGCGTCGTGGACTTGCTCCCCTGACAATTTTTTTCAACCGTTTCTCATGTTTAACTATCTAAAAACACTCATAAATATCACGAGATCTTTTCTATCACAAATCACAACCTTGAATACATAAATCAAATTCAAGGTAGAGTTGAGAGTCAAGTTTTGAGAGTTCTTTCAAACATTTTTTGAGAAAGTCCCTTTGAGTCTTTTTTTGAGAGTCATATACAAGTTCTAATAACTAGTTTCAAGACTCGAGAAAGTGAGTATGAGAATGAGGAGAATGTATTCATTAGTCTACGTTATCATCATGAGATATTTAATATCATGAACCATAACTCTTGAATTCATAATTAACATTCAAGAGAGAGTTAGGAGTAGAGTTCAAGGAAGCCTTTGAGTTCAATTGTGAATCCTTTGAGATCCACCATCGATTTGAGTTAAGTTTTGTGTAAGTAAGTATGAGAATGAGAAGAGTCGTATACATGAGTTCCGTATTGATATTTTGACCCTTAAGTCGAGTCATTCATGCCCATAACTGTCGCATCAACTCTATCAGTTGAGTACCTTTTAGAGGAGTAGTATCTTGAAGTTCTAAGTCTTGAGTATTGAGTTCCTAATCCTCTTTGAAATTATATTTCTAATGATGGGAATATTTTATGTTACCCATAAAGTCCTTGTGTTGAATTGTTCATGCTCATAATTCTACATGAACCCTATAAGTCGAACAGTCTTGAGATGAGAAGTATCTTTGAGCCCTTGATTTGAGTAGTTCATGCTCATAATTCCATATGAACCCTCTGAGTTGAGCAGTCTTAAAATGAGTAGTATCATTAAAGTTCTTGAGTCCCAACTATTGAGTTCTATCTATGGTTATTGAAAACCTTGCAGTGTGTCGCTCACGTCCATAATTCGGCATGAACCATATTTTGAGAAGTCTTTTACCAATGTTTCAACTTTGTGTTAAGACTTAAGCTTGGAGTTGAGTAAAGAGTAAGAGTAAAGTTCATTTCTTAAAATGATATATGGGAACTAAGTATTCCCAAGAGTAAATGTTTTCACATTTAAAAGAGGAGGAAACTGAGATTTCCAAAATGAGTTTTTAACAGATTGAGTAACATCTCTTTTTAGAGAAAGATTTTGAGAAATAATCTCAAGCCAAAGAAAGAGTTTTCGTTTTAAACATATGAGCTGAGTATTTTGGAAGTAGTATCGAGCACCGATATGGGGATGAGTTTGGGTTCAAATAACTCACATCTCCATAAACCATGTAGCCATCATGGGTAGAACGGATCATAGTTTTTAGATGAATCCTTAGTGCTTTTTAGCATAGACTAGTGAATCCGCTTAATTAAGGCGTTCTATATGACGGCAAAGTATAGGACAGTTGTGGCAGCGTGGGCAAGATGTTGTATCATCGCTTAGGCTCATAGTGGTGTTAGTCGGTTGGAGAAACTCCCACAGAGTTATTTTGTATTTTTATATACACATTGAGTATTATTGTATTTTTCAATATATTGAGTTACTATCTACAGTTTTACAGCTTTCCATATATATTGCATTTTTTCTACTGTTGCTTTATCCTTGAATGTCATGAGTTGAGTCTCTTCAGTTGAGTACCATCGAATTGAGTATCTTGAGTTGAACTGTGTTTCATTGAGTCGAGTACCTTATTATTGAGTTGAGCCCCATTTCACTGAGTTGACGGCCTTATTACTAAGTAGAGTATCTTATCCTTGAGTACTTTTGAGTTGAGTAACTTTGAGTAGTTTTGAATATCCTTGAGTATTCCTTAATTTAAGTAGGTTTGAGAAGAGGTAAGTATGTTTCCCTTTTAATCAAGTTTCACGCTTATGTTATTCTTTAGAATTCCCCTTAGATGCTCGTACATTCCATGTACTGAGCTATTTCACCTGCATCTTTCATTATGCAGATACAGGTATTCGGGATCATCAATAGGAGCTTCGTTGATACCACATGGAGTTCGAGTTAGCTATGGTAAACCTCCTTGCTTCCAGAAGACTTCACTTACTTTCAATTATATCAGCTGTTAGGATGTTATGGGTCTTGTCCCGACCTCCATCTTTGTCAGTTAGAGGCTTCATAGATAGATAGTAGAGTTTGAGAAGTCTATTTCATTTATCTTATTGAATGTATTAAAGACTTAAGTTGCATGTTATTGGCTAGTTGAATATTCTATTTTTATTCAGAGTTATTCATTTGAGTTAAAGATTTGTAAGTTTCATGAATTTTCTTCCGTTTTTAATCTTTGTATGCTTGAGTTAGTCTTCTGCTTGTACTCAGCCAGGATGAGGGTTCGCTTATGGACCAGCAATGGTTCTCGAGTGCCGGCTACGTCCAGGGTGTAGGCTAAGGTTGTGACAAACTTGGAATCAGAGCATAGAGTTCAAGTGTCCTAGGGTGTCTATGAAGCCGTGTTAGTAGGATCTTTTATATGGTTCTGAGGGGCCCCCTTCTATAAATGAGGGACTACAGACATTTAAGAAAAGTTTCCCTTCTTTCATACCTTTAATCGTGCTATAGAGCTATGTCATATAGATTTATTCATACTCGTGTGTCTTTCATATTCAGTCGACTACCTCGTATACTAGAGGTGGTTGAACAGCAAAGTCAGTTCTTTATCAATGAGTTTCTCTTAGAAAAATCTTGAGGAAGTCATTAGACTCTAGAGGGGCTTAAGAGAAGCCCAGTGTGAGTTAAGTATTTAGTTTCAGAGGAGTGCACCCATAATTATATGAATCGTGCGTGTGAGCTAAAAGCGAGTTGTACTCTTTTCCTTAAGCCTAGTTTTAGCTGAGATCCTTTTTAAGAAGTATGTTTTGAGCTTGGGTAAGATTTTCACCTGAAAAGGTAACATGAGTTACGAGATCATGAGCAGTAATAGTGATAGAGCCCAGAGTTAGAGGAAAGTAAGCAGAGGTTTAGTAATCCTAGAAAGGGAGATAATGATGAGGCAAGCTTTGTTATTATAGTCATGCACCCAGTAAGTTATTGATGAGGAGTTTTCCCTTATGGGTAAAGTAAGAGTTGATAATCAAGATGAGATAGAGTATATATTTGTTAAACTGAATACAGTTGATGTCGATGTGCCATCGTATTAGAGGAGACTAAATTCATGTGTTAAATAAGAGAGCAGAATATTTATGAAGTGATAGATCTAAGCTAAGCTTATGATTTTTTTGAGAGGGTCATGAGATGAGTGTCATCATCAAAAGAATGGCAATATGAGGGTGATTATGTTAGTTTAGAGATTTAATCTAGAAGACTTGAGGCATTGAGTTGTTAGCTGCAAGAATAATGAGTGGAACAAGTGAGAGACTCTAACCTTTAGATATGGGCAGTGAAGTGTGGCTAAGTCACAAGAGTAACAAGAGCATTATGAGGTGTACCAAGAGGGTATGTAATCAAAAGAGGTTGAGAGAAACACCTTAGGAAGAGGTCTTAGTACCTGCTTATTGAGAGTTCGGTAGTCATGAGGTAAAATTTTGCCAAGTGTTGGGAGAAAAAGAGGATGTAGAGTAGTTAGAGATAATGGAATAGGTCCATAGCTTTCAAGTGTCAACTTTAGACCTAAGGGGGAGATGACAAGATGAGAAATCAAGTCAAGTGTTTGAGAATAAAATAGTAATGAGTTCCAAAGAGTTGTGGGATATCCTTTTAGAGGTCCTTTTAGTAATGGAGTGATGTTAGAAAGAGAAGGTTAATGATCTTATCGTGATAGTGATGGGTGTTTATTCCATCAAAAGTTATAAATGTGAAGGAAGAGGAGGATGAGGTTTTACTACGAGAACTAGTTATATAAGATCCCTTAGTTGGTTCTGAATGAGTGGGTTAGTAGGAGTCTATGGAGTTGTTAGAGTACTAAGCTTGAATGTGGTGGTAAGGAGTAACAGTCTTGGGATATGATTCCCTATAAAGAGGTATAGAACCCGAACCTAAGGATTTGGGTTAAGCTTGAATATAGCGAAAGTGTACCATTAGACTCAGACCATGGTAAGAGTAACCACATTCCATACCAGTCCATTCGTCATTCGAGGATGAATGATCCCAAAGGAGGAGATATTGTAACACCCCAGAAAATTTTTGAATTGAGACTCGAACCATCCTTCGTTGTGCGTAGGATTTTACCGAGGAAATTAAAATTTCTTGAGTGTTAATGTCACTAGATATATAACCTTGAGTTCCAAAAAGAACTAAATTAGAAATAGCAAAATCTAAAATTTGGCAAGTTAAGCTAAGTATGAGTTTTGAGTCAACCTCATACAAACATAACTCCTAGCATAGGATGAGTTAAGTTAGCTACAAGATACCGTAGGAAAGATATTTGAATTATCTTTCCAACTCCACCGAGTTTTCTAAGTTTCAAGTTTGGATGAGTGAGATATTCCCTTCTGAAGTCAAGCTGTCCAAATAAGGAAAGTTACCCAAAAATAGGAAGGGATATTTTGGTCTTTGTTTACCCAAACAGATTTAATTCGTTTTTGGTAAGGTTTTACGGATCTAATCTGATTAGGTTCAGTTTTATAATCCTAATATACGCCTAGCGTTTTAGTTTAGATTTAAGAAGAGAAAAGAAGTGAATAGAGGAGAAAAGAGGAAAGCAAGGCGTTCGGAGAAATTTTTTAGTTCTCTTGTGGATTTTCGCCATGGGTTTGATCCCTAAGATGTATGTAAGCTTACATAGTGTTGGGTTTTTTCACCCACACGCCAATCATGTTAATCTCAGCATTAAATTTGTTCTAGAAATATGAAGGTTTGATGTTCTTGAATCGTGTTCTTGAAATTGGATTTCGTTCTTGAGTTAAGATGAGATTGATGAATTCTTGAGGAAATCGAGTCGATTTTAGAGTTGTGTTTGATTAGATTCTTGGGTACATGTATTGGGTATCCAAATCTCAAGAAAAATTGACAAAAAGAATCAAATTTAGGCAAATTGGGGTTAGAAAACGAGGAAGAAAAAGTCTGACAAGGAACAGGTGCGAGGTCCGCGAGTTCCTTCAGTGTAAAAATTTTCCCTCCGCATCACAGAGAGGTTGTGGACTCCACTGTTTCAAAAATTATTTCGACCAAACATTTCAATTCATTTCCGCATCGCGACTTGCTCCCAAAACAGTGTTTTTCAACCATTTCTCGTATTTAACTATCTAAAAACACTCTTAAATATCACAAGATCTTTCCTATCAAAAATCCTAACCTTGAATACATAAATCAAATTCAAGGTAGAGTTGAGAGGCAAGTTTTGAGAGTTCTTTCAAACATTTTTCAGAAAATCCCTTTGAGTTTTTTTAGAAGTCCTCTATAACTTCTAATAACTTGTTTCAAGACTAGAGCAAGTGAGTATGAGAATGAGGAGAATGTATTAATGATTCTACTTTATCATCATGAAATATTTCATATCATGAACCATAACTCTTCAATTCATAATTCACATTCAACAGAGAGTTAAGAGTAGAGTTCAAGGAAGCCTTTGAGTTCAATTGTGAATCATTTGAGATCCACCATCGATTTGAATTAAGTTTTGAGTAAGTAAGTATGAGAATGAGAAGTGTCGTATACATGAGTTCCGTATTGATATTTTGATCCTTGAGTAGAGTCGTTCATGCACATAACTTCCGCATCAACTCCATTAGTTGAGTACCTTTGAGAGGAGTAGTATCTTCAAGTTCTAAGTCTTGAGTATTGAGTTCCTAATCCTCTTTGAAATTATATTTCTAATGATAGGACGATTTCATGTTACCCATAAAGTTCTTGAGTTGAATTGTTCATGCTTATAATTCCGCATGAACCCTATAAATCGAACAGTTTTGAGATGAGAATTATCTTTGAGCCCTTGAGTTGAATAGTTCATGCCCATAATTCCACATGAACCCTCTGAGTTGAGCAGTCTTGAAATGAGTAGTATCATTAAAATTCTTGAGTCCCAAGTATTTAGTTCTATCTATGGTTATTGAAAACCTTTCATTACGTTGTTCACGTCCATAATTCGGCATGAACCATATTTTGAGAAGTCTTTTACAAACGTTTTAACTTTGTGTTAAGACTTAAACTTTGAGTTGAGTAAAGAGTAAGAGTAAAGTTCATTTCTTAAAATGATATATGGGAACTAAGTATTCCCAAGAGCCAATTTTTCACATTTAAAAGAGAATGAAATTGAGATTTCCAAAATGAGTTTTGAACAGTTTGAGTAACATCTCTTTTTAGAGAAAGATTTTGAGTTATATTCTCAAACCACATAAAGAGTTATGTTTTTAAACATAAGAGTTGATAATTTTGGGAGTAGTATCGAGAACCGATATGGGGACTAGTTTGGATTCAGCTAACTCACGTCTCCATAAACCATGTAGCCATCATGGATAGAAAGGATCATACTTTTTAGATGACTCCTTAGTGATTTTTAGCATATATTAGTGGATCCACTTAGCTAAGGCATTCTATATGACGGCAAAGTATACGACATTTCTGGCAGAGTGGGCACGACGTTGTATCATCATTTAGGCTCTTAGTGGTGGTTGTCGACTAGAAAAACTCCCACAGAGTTGTATTTTATTTTTATATACACATTGAGTATTATTGTATTTTTCAATACATTGAGTTGCTATCTACAGTTTTACAACTTTTCATATATATTTAATTTTTTTTACTATTGCTTTATCCTTGAGTATCATGAGTTGAGTCTCTTGAGTTGAGTACCTTCTAAATGAGTCTCTTGAGTTGAGTACCTTCTAAATGAGTATCTTGAGTTGAACGGTGCTTCATTGAGTCGAGTACCTTATTGTTGAGTTGCGCCCCATTTCACTGAGTTGAGGACCTTATTACTAAGTAGAGTATCTTATCCTTGAGTACTTCTGAGTTGAGTAAGTTTGAGTAGTTTTGAATATCCTTGAGTATTTCTTAATTTGAGTAGGTTTGAGAAGAGGTAAGTATGTTTCCTTTTTAATCAAGTTTCAAGCTTATGTTATGCTTTAAAATTCCCCTTACATGCTCATACATTCTATGTACAGAGCCATTTCGCCTGCATCCTCTCATGATGCAGATTTAGGTATTCGGGATCATCAACAAGAGCTTCGTTGATACCACATGGAGTTGGAGTTACCTATGGTGAGACTCCATGTTTCCAGAGGATTTCATTTACTTTCAATTATATTAGATGTGAGGATGTCGTGGGTCTTGTCCTGACTTCCATCTTTGTCAATTAGAGGCTTCATAGATAGATAGTAGAGTTTGAGATGTCTATTTCATTTGTCTTCTCGAATGTATTAAAGACTTGAGATGCCTGTTGTTGGCTAGTTAAATATTCTATTTTTATTCGGAGTTATTCATTTGAGTTAAAGATTTGTAAGTTTCATGAATTTTATTCAGTTTTTAAGCTTTGTATGTTTGAGTTAGTCTTCCGCTTGTAGTCATCCAGGATGAGGGTTCACTTGGGGACCAGCAATGGTTCTCGAGTGGCGGCCACATCCAAGGTGTAGGCTCGGGTCGTGACAAACTTGGTATCAAAGCACAGAGTTCAAGTGTCCTATGGTGTCTATGAAGCCGTGTTAGTAGGATCTTATTTATGGTTGTGAGGGCCTCACTTCTATAAATGAGGGACTACAGACATTTAAGAAAAGTTTCCCTTCTTTCATACTCTTAATAATGCAATAGAGCTATTTAATAGAGATTTATTCATACTCGTGCGTTTTTCATATTCAGTCGACTACCTCTCATACTAGAGGTGCTTGAAAAGAAAAGTCACTTCTTTATCAATGAGTTTCTGTTTGCAAAATCTTGAGGAAGTCATATGACTCCAGAGGGGATTAAGAGAAGCCCAGGAGTGAGTTAAGTGTTCAGTTTCAGAGGAATGCACCCATAATTATATGAATCGTGCGTCTGAGCTAAAAGTGAGTTGTGCTCTTTTCCTTAAGCCTAGTTTCAGCTGAGATCCTTTTTAAGAAGTATGTTTAGAGCTTGGGTAAGATTTTCACATGGAAAGGTAACATGAGTTACGAGATCATGAGCAGTAGTAGTGAAAGAACCCAAAGTTAGAGGAGAGTATGCAGAGGTTTAGTAATCCTAGAAAGAGAGATAGTGATGTGGTAAGCTATGTTATTATATTCATGTACCCACTAAGTTATTGATGAAGAGTTTTCCCTTATAGGTAGAGTAAGAGTTGATAATCATGATGAGATAGAGTATATATTTTTTAACCAAAATAGATTTGATGTTAAAGTACCATCGTATTAGAGGAGACGAAATTCATGTGTTGAATAAGAGAGCAGAGTATTTATGAAGTGATAGATTTAAGCTAGGCATATGATTTGTTTGAGAGAATCATGATGTTTAGAAAGGTTATAGAACTGACTAAGTAATAAAGTATAGTATAATAGGTGAGAAATCGTATTGATATTCGGGTTTAGTAATAAACATTAAGCTTGAATTTTAGATGAGTGTCATTATCAAAAGAATGGCAATATGAGGGTGATTATGTTAGTTTTGAGATTTGATCTAGAAGACTTGAAGAATTGAGTTGTTAGCTGCAAGAAATATGATTGGTACAAGTGAGAGACCCTAACCTTTAGATAAGGGCGGTGAAGTGTGGCTAAGTCACAAGAGTAACAAGAGCATTAAGAGGTGTACCAAGAGGATATGTAATCAAAAAAAGGTTAAGAGAAACACCTTAGGAAGAGGTCTTACTACCTTCTTATTGAGAGTTTGGTAGTCATGAGGTAAACTTCTGCCAAGTGTTAGAGAAAAAGAGGATGTAGACCAGTTAGAGATAATGGAATAGGTCCATAGCTTTCATGTGTCAGCTTAAGAACTAAGGAGGAGATGAGTTGATGAGAAATCAAGTCAAGTGTTTGAGAATAAGATAGTAATGAGTTCCAAAAATTTGTGGGATATCTTTTTAGAGGTCCTTTTAGTAATGCAGTGATGTTAGAAAGAGAAGGTTAATGATCTTACTGTGATAGTGATGGGTGTTTATTCCATCTAAAGTTATAAATGTGAAGGAAGAGGATGAGAGCCCTTAATTGGTTCCGAAGGAGTTGGTTAGTAGGAGTCCATGGAGTTGTTAGAGTACTAAGCTTGAATGTAGTGGTAAGGACTAATAGTTTTGGGATATGATTCCCTATAAAGAGGTATAGAAACCGAACCTAACGATTTGGGTTAAGCTTGAATATAGAGAAAGTGTATCATTAGACTCAGACCTTGGTAAGAGTAACCCTATTCCATACCCAGTCCAGTCATCATTCGAGGATAAATGATCCCAAGAGGGAGATACTGTAACACCCCAAAAAAATTTCGAACTGAGACTCGAACCATCCTTCGTTGTGAGTAGGATTTTACCGAGGAAAATAAAATTTCTTGAGTGTTAAGGTCACTAGATGTATCACCTTGAGTTCCAAAAAGAACTAAATTAGAGATAGCAAAATCTGAGATTTGTCAAGTTAAGTTAAGTATGAGTTTTGGGTCAACTTTAAACAACCATAACTCCTAGCACAGGACGAGTTAGGTGTTCTACAAGATACTGTAGGAAATATATTTGAATTATCTTTCCAACGCCATCAAGTTTTCTAAGTTTTGAGTTTTGAAGAGTGAGATATCCCTTTTTGAAGTCAGGTTGTCCAAATAAGGAAAGTTACCCGAAAATAGGAAGTGGTATTTTAGTCTTTTCTTTACCCAAACAGATTTAATTCATTTTTAGTAAGGTTTTAGGGGTATAATCTGATTAGGTTCAGTTTTATAATCCTAATAAACGCCTAGGGTTTTAGTTGAGAGTTCTAGAAAAGAAAAGAAGAGAAAAGAGGAAAGTATCAAAGCGTTCGTCGAAGTTCTTGAGTTCTCTTGCAGATTTTCGCCATGGGTTTGAACCCGAAGAGGTATGTATGCTTCCACAGTGTTTGGTTTGTTCACCCACACGCCAATCATGTTAATTTCAGCATTAAATTTGTTCTAGAAAGATGAAGGTTTGATGTTCTTGAATCGTGTTCTTGAAATTGGCTTTCGTTCTTCAATTAAGATGAGATTGATGAATTATTGAGGAAATCGAGTCAATTTTAGAGTTGTGTTTGATTAGTTTCTTGGGTACATGTATTGTGTATCTAAATCTAAAGAGAAAATAAGAAAAAGAATAGAATTTAGGGGAATTGGAGTTAGAAAATAAGGAAGAAAAAGTCGGACAAGGAACAGATGCCAAGTCCGCGACTTCCTTCAGTGTGAAAATTTTCTCTCCGCGTCACGGAGAGGTCGCGGACTTCACTAATTCAAAAATTATTTCGACCAAACATTTTAAGTCATCTCCGCGTCGCAGACTTGCTCCCCAAAGAGTGTTTTTCAACCATTTCTCATGTTTAACTATCTAAAAACACTCCTAAACATCACGACATCTTTCCTATCACAAATCACAACCTTGAATACATAAATCAAATTCAAGGTAGAGTTGAGAGTCAAGTTTTGAGAGTTCTTTCAAACATTTTTGAGAAAGTCCCTCTGAGTCTTTTTTAGGAGTGTTCTACAATTTCAAATAACTTGTTCCAAGACTCGAGCAAGTGAGTATGAGAATGAGGAGAATGCATTCATGAATCTAATTTATCATCATGAGATCTTTCATATCATGAACCATAACTCTAGAACTCATAATTAACATTCAAGAGAGAGTAAAGAGTAGAGTTCAAGGAAGCCTTTGAGTTCAATTGTGAATCATGCGAGATCCACCATCGATATGAGTTAAGTTTTGAGTAAGTAAGTATTATAATGAGAAGAGACGTATACATGAGTTTCTTATTGATACTTTGACCCTTGAGTCGAGTCATTCATGCCCATAACTTCCGCATCAACTCCATTAGTTCAGTACCTTTGAGAGGAGTAGTATCTTCAAGTTCTAAATCTTGAGTATTGAGTTCCTAATCCTATTTGAAATTATAATTCTAATGATGGGACTATTTCATGGTAATCATAAAGTCCTTGAGTTGAATTGTTCATGCTCATAATTCCGCATGAACCCTATAAATCTAATAGTCTTGAGATGAGAAGTATCTTTGAGCCCTTGAGTTGAGTATTTCATGCTCATAGTTCCACATGAACCCTCTGAGTTGAGTAGTCTTGAAATGAGTAGTATCATTGATGTTCTTGAGTACCAAGTATTTAGTTCAATCTATGGTTATTGAAAACCTTGCATTGCGTCGTTCACGTCCATAATTCGGCATGAACCATAATTTGAAAAGTGTTTTAAAAATGTTTTAACTTTGTGTTAAGACTTAAGCTTTGAGTTGAGTAAAGAGTAAGAGTAAAGTTCATTTCTTAAAATGATATGTGGGAACTAAGTATTCCCAAGAGTCAATTTTTCACATTTAAAAGAGGAGAAAACTAAGATTTCCAAAATGAGTTTTGAACAGTTTGAGTAACATCTCTTTTTAAAGAAAGATTTTGAGTAATAATCTCAAACCACATAAAGAGTTATGTTTTTAAACATATGAGTTGAGTATTTTGGGAGTAGTATCGAGCACAGATATGGGGACGAGTTTGGGTTCAGATAACTCACGTCTCCATAAACCATGTAGCCATCATGGATAGAAAGGATCATACTTTTTAGATGACTCCTTAGTGATTTTTAGCATAGACTAGTGGATCCACTTAGTTAAGGCGTTCTATATGAGGGAAAAGTATAGGAATGTTTTGGCAGCGTGGGCAAGACGTTGTATCATCACTTAGGCTCATAGTGGTGGTTGTCGGTTAGAGAAACTCCCACAGAATTATATTGTATTTTTATATACACATTGAGTATTATTGTATTTTTCAATACATTGAGTTGCTATCTACAGTTATACAGCTTTCCATATATATTGCATTTTTTTACTATTGCTTTATCCTTGAGTATCATGAGTTGAGTCTCTTGAGTTGAGTACCTTCGAGTTGAGTATCTTGAGTTGAATTGCGCTTCATTGAGTCGTATACCTTATTGTTGAGTTGAACCCCATTTCACTGAGTTGAGGACCTTATTACTAAGTTGAGTATCTTATCCTTAAGTACTTCTGAGTTGAGTGAGTTTGAATAGTGTTGAATATCCTTGAGTATTCCTTGAGTTGAGTAAGTTTTAGAAGAGGTAAGTATGTTTCCCTTTTTATCAAGTTTCAAGCTTATGTTATGCTTTAGAATTCCCCTTACATGCTCGTACATTCCATGTACTGAGCCATTTGGCATGCATCATTTCATGATGCAGATTCATGTATTTTGGATCATCAACAGGAGCTTCGTTAAGATATGGTCAGCCTCCTTGCTTCCGGAGGATTTCATTTACTTTCAGTTATATCAGTCGTTAGGATGTCGTGGGTCTTGTCCCAACTTCCATCTTTTTCAGTTAGAGGCTTCATAGATAGATAGTATAGTTTGAGAAGTCTTTGTCACTTATCTTATTAAATGTATTAAAGACTTGAGTTGCATGTTGTTGGCTAGTTGAATATTCTATTTTTATTCAGATTTATTCATTTGAGTTAAAGATTTGTAAGTTTCATGAATTTTATTCAGTTTTTAAGCTTCATATGCTTGAGTAAGTCTTCCTCTTGTAGTCAGCTAGGATGATGGTTCACTTATGGACCAGCAATGGTTCTCGAGTGCCGGCCACGTCCAGGGTGTAGGCTCAGGTCGTGACATATAGTAAGAGTCTAAATAATTTTAATTATGATTTATGCCATACTTCAGTTGTGTAACTTTTAGTCTTTCAGTTCAGCTATTTGTTTCATTCTGCCATATTACATACTCATACATTCAATGAACTAATGTCATTCAACTTGCATCGTTTCATGATACAAATTCAGGTACATAGGGTTATCAGTAGTAGTTCCAGTGATATCACATCATCCACTCATCGGCTTTTGGTGAGGACTCCTTGCTTTCGGAGGACTCTAGTTTTATGATTTGTTAGTAGTAGAGTTTTGAGGTGTCGTGGGTGGGTCTTATCCTGACACTTATCTTTATATAGTAGAGATTTCATAGATAGATAATCTTGTTCACTCTTTTAGTATTCAATTTTAGATGTTTTATTTAAAACTTTATGTCTAATACTCAGTATTTTAAGATGCCTTCCAGATTTAATAAACTCATTTTAAACAATTCTTCAGTTTTAATGCTTGTTTATGCTTGAATTAGTCTTCCTCTTAGTAGTCAACTAGGACAACGGTTCTCTTGGAGACCAACAATGGTTCTGGAGTGTCGGTCACGTCCAAGGTGTAGGCACGGGGCGTTGCAACTATGTAGCTTTAGTTATTGTGTAATGATATGTGCGAACAGTTTCATTTAAATACAATGAGACTTCCAACAGTTCATCCAAAGGCATTAACCGGTGTTTCCAATATGAGAATGAAACGTCCATCCCAATTTGAGAATGAGCATTGCGGAAGGATGATGCTTTCTTCAACCCTTATAAGCATTCGTTTATTTTTCTCCCAAATCTAAAAGCTCTATTGTTTCTCTTAGATATATATATGTGTGTGTGTGTGTGTAATATCAATATCTAATTTTTTCAAATAATTTTAAATTTACAAAAGACAGTGTATATGTACAATGATGATTAGGATAGATTGTATGTATCTTCAACAGCCTATGGTTATATTAACCTAACAGTATTCTTTTTGAAATTTCTAGAATTTCATTTGTTTTCCAACAATCTGCGAGCATGATGGTGTATTTAAATTATTAGTTGTCTTTCTTTATGTATTTAATTCCACAATATATGTTCAATATGCTCGAAGCACAAAAGAAAATGAAAAAGGATGCCAAGAGGAACAAGAAATCTTCTAAAAAGAACCAAGAGGACTCTTCCAAGAAGATATTACATAACAAGTGAAAGCAAAAAAATATTCATAGTACTTAGAGCCCGTTCGGATTGGCTTAGCAAAGTAGCTTTAAGTCAAAGAATAAAAGGCCAAACTTAAATGACTTTTAAGTCAAAAAATAAAAAGTAGAGGGAGACCTACTTTTAGTTTTAAACTTTTTAAAAGTCATTTTTAATTTATTTTAAGTCATTTTTAACCTTTTCAAACACTCCCACAAACTAAAAATGACTTGTAAAGTAGGTTTGACCAACTTTTAAGTTAATCCAAATAGGCTCTTAATTAATTCATTTTGCATCTTACACTTGATTATGTTGATTGTTGATTATTATTTTCTTGTTAACTTTAAGAAATTAATAGAGAATTAATATGTTGTTTCAATTTTAATCTTATTATTAAACTAGTTCTTGGAATGTCCAATGCACATTTATCCTAAAATATAATATAAAAATTTATATTCCAAATGACATATTTTATCCCCTTCAAATCTATTGGTATCTACAAAAAAAAGTGCATAATTTTTACATTAGAAAATACATATATCTTCCTATTACAATATCATTTTGCTTCTTCACTTACTTTGAATTTTTAAGGTAATAGATCAATAACCAAGAGAAACGAAAAAACGTGATTGAGACGGTACTGATTTAATTTTTAGTTTAATTTAATTCATTTACACCTTTTATTCCCTTACAATGAAAGACTCGAATAACAAGATGGTGAGTTTGATTCAATTGAAATATTTGATTCTCCGTATTTAGCCCTTATGTTAATTTATATATTTGTGGTTCATTTTAGCATGTGTCTTGATTTTGAATTTATAAATCATTTCTTATAAATTTCAGAAGTATACAAGATTGACAAATGTTTGATTTTTCCTTCTTGCATTTCTGTTTCAAATATATTTTTTCGAGGGTACGTATATTGGAAAAAAGATCTCTACTCCACAAAGGTAGTGACAAAGTTTGTGTACATTTTACCATTTTCAAACACTAGTTCGTGTGCATCTTACCCTTTTCAAACCCTACTCTTGTGATAACACTAGGTATGTTGCTTTTGTTGTTGTTTAACAATATTCTTGAACATTCTCACTTAAATACAATGAGACTTCCATCGATTTTTTTGAGGCATTCACTTGTGTTCCCAATATGAGAATAAGATGTTCAATCCGATTTGAGAAAGAGTGCCACCGAAGGATGAAGATTTCTTCATCCCTTATAATCATCCCTCTATTTTTCTCCTAAATCTAATTGCTCTGGTTTTGCTCTCAGATCTATATGTTATATCTATCTCTAATATTTTCAAATTATTTTCAATTTACAAAATATAATGTATATGTACAACAATGATTAGGATATATTGTATGTATCTTCAACGGCCTATGTGTATATTAACCTAACAATTTTCCTTTTGTGATCTCTAAAATTTTATTTATTTTTCAACTTTGTGCATGCATGAAATGTGAAATCAAATAATTTATTGATCTTGATTTTTGTATTTAATTACACAATATATGTTTAATATGCTCGAAACACAAAAGAAAAAAGAATGAAGATGCCAAGAGGAACAATAAATCTTCTTGAAAGGACAAAGAGGACTCTTGCAAGAAGATATTACATAACAAGCAAAACCAAAAAATTATTCATGGTACATAATTAATTCATTCATAATCTTAAACTTGATTGTGTTGATTATTACTCCCTCCATTTCAAATTAATTGAATTGTTGAGGTGTTTCACACCCTTTAAGAAAAGAAGATTAAGACAAAAAATTAGGCATAACTTTCCACTTTTACCGTTATTAATTATTGTCAAATTTATGATTGAAATAACTAAACATTAATCAATAACTAATTCATATACTAACTAATGAAGGGTAAAATTGAAAGAACATTCTAAAAATAGTCTTGAAAATTGAACAATTAAGTTAATTTGAAAAATGAAAAATGTCTCAACAATTCAATTAATTTGAAATGGAGGGAGTATTTTTCTTGTTAACTTTAAGAAATTAATAGAAAATTAATATGTCTTTTCAATTTTAATCTTATGATTAAACTAGTTTCTCGGAACGTGCGTTGCACATTTATTCAAAAATACTTTACATAAATTTTGTATTGCGAATGACATATTTTGTCCCCTTAAAATCTATTGGTATTGCCTAAGAAAATAAAAATAAAAATCCTACATTTGTATGATAGAAAGTACATATATCTTCCTATTACAACATCATTTTGCTTCTTCACTTCAATTTATTAAGAGAATGGATCAACAACCAAGAGGAACATATATATGCGATTGAGACAGTACTGATTTACTTAGTTTTATTCAATTCATGTTTTCCTTTTATTCCTTTACAATGAAGGACTCGAGTTACGTGATGGTAAATTTGATTCAATTTAAATCTTGTTTTATTTCTCAATTTTTTGCCCTTGTGTTCATTTAAATATTTGTGATTCATTTTAGCAAATGTCTTAATTATGAATTTATAGACCATTTCTAATAAATTTTAGAAGACTAATAAAATTTAAAATCTTTGATTTTTCCTTCTTGCAATCCTATTTCAAATTTTTTTTTTTTTTTTGTTGAGGGTATATCAAAGAAAATATCTCCACCCTAAAAAGATAGTGGCCAAATTTGTGTACATCTTATGATTTTTAAACCCTAGTTTGTGTAGTCTTACACTTTTCAAACCCTAGTTTAAGTACATCTTAAACTTTACAAATCCTACTTTAACACTGCCATGTTTCTTCTGTTGTTGTGTAACGATATGTGTGAACAATCTCATTTAAATACAATGAGACTTCCATGGGTTTTTCAAAACGCATTCACTCAAGTTCCCAATATGAGAACGAGAATTACATCCCGATCTGAGAATGAGTATCGCCGAAGTTTGATGCTTTCTTCACCCCTTATAATCATTTCTTCATTTTTCTCCAAAATTTAAAAGCTTTATTTTTTCTCTCATATGTATTATAATATCAATCTCTGATTTTTTTTTTCAAATAATTTTCAATTTATGAAATACAATGTATATGTATAGTGATGATTAGGATATATTGTATGTATCTTTAACTACATATGTGTATATTAACCTAATTTTTTAATATTTTTAGAATTTCATTTATTTTTCAACTTTGTGCGAGAATGAATTGCGTGTATAAATAATAAGTTAATCTTGCTTGTTGTATTTAATTCCATAGAATATGTTCAATATGCTCAAAGCACAAAACAAAAAGAAAGAGGTTGTCAAGGGGAACAAGAAATCTTGTAGAAAAGACCAAGAGGACTCTTCCAAGAACATATACATAACAAGTGAAAGAAAAAATTAAATTATGGTACTTGATTAATTCATTCAGCATCTTATACTTGATTATGTTGATTATTATTTTCTTGTTAACTTTAAGAAATTAAAAGATAATTAATATGTCTTTTCAATTGTAATCTTATTATTAAATTAGTTCTGGGAACGTGCAATGCACATTTATCCCAAAATATATTAAAAAAACTGTATTGCAAATGACATATTTTATCCCCTTTAAATCTATGTGTATCTACTAAAAGTTCCATAAAATTTATGAGAGAAAGTACATATATCTTCCTATAATGATATCATTTTGCGTCTTCACTTACTTCTGATTCTTAAGGGAAAAGATCAACAACCACGAGGAACAAATAAACGCAATTGAGATGGTTGATTTACTTTTTCGTTATATCCAATTCATTTTTGCCTTTTATTTCCTTACAATGAAGGACTCGAATTACGTGGTAGTAAGTTTGATTCAATTCAAATATTTTTTTGATTCTCCATCTTTTTCCCTTGTTTTCATTTATATATTTGTGGCTAAGTTTAGCATGTATCTTGATTTTGAATTTATAAATCATTTCTAACAAACTTTAGAAGACTACAAGACTAACAAATGTTTAATTTTTCCTTCTTGCATTCTTGTTGCAATTTTTTTTGTCAAGGGTACGTATATCGAAAAAATATCTCTACTCCTGTCACGACCCAGACCATCGTGATTGGCACCCACACTAACCCTCCGGTGGGAGAACCATTCATACTAATTAGCTAACCAACTTAATCCAAATACTAAAGCCTTTAAGGTTACAAAAGCAAGTTTAAATGCTAAGGAAAAGATAGGGAGTTCCCATAAACACCAACAAAAGTCTAACAACCAAAACTAACATTGTGGAATTAATACCTAGAACCTCAAAGTCAATGTACGAAAACTCTAACCAGATCCATAAGTCTAAACAAGAAAGGGGACAACCCCAAACTAACATAGGAATAACTAACAAGAAAGTCTAAGTCCAAAAATATGGACTTTAAACGAAAGAGAACTTATGGCAACTCGGAATAACTAGCTCACCCTTGAGTTTGAAAACGGTCACTAATCTTCTAAGCGAGGTCTGTCAATAGCCGCCTGAAGATGTGTTGTACTCAAGAAAGAAAGAACAAGTGCACTATCAGTACACAACCACGGTGTACTGGTAGGATCACGCGGCTATCCCACTAAGTGCAATATACATAAGTCATTACAATATAATAATAACATGCATACACTAAACATATACAATATCAATATCATTTACGAACAACGATCAAGTTCACAATTCTCAATTACATAGTTATGTCAAGTCAATGGTCCTCTTATGGAATCCAAACCTAAATTGTTAGCATACCGGTACGTGGTATCCGATCCAATGTTTATGCCAGAATGTGGAAACCAATCCCATATTTATGCCGGAACGTGGCAACCGATTTAAGTTAGTGTATCGTAACGCAACACCCGATCCATTCAACAAGCCACAATCACAATTACAATCACCAAGTACATTCTCATAATCATACAATCAAGTCATTATTCATGGCATTCATCATTCATCTATCCTCATTTACAATTAGTGTGATCAATAATGCAACATTCACATACATACATACATGTATTATAATGAAGCAAGAACAAACATACATCACACAACATGAAATCACAACCATCACCTACCTCGTAACAAGCTTGAATTCCCTAAGAAACTTGATTCTTCCCTTTCCGAATTCGTTCTGCTTGTTCTTGGTCTACAAATAATTAATATAACACGGGAATCAATAAACAATAACTAATTACACGAATTACAAACAATCATATCAAGCCTAGATCAAACCCATGATCTCAATATCCAAATTAGGGCTTTTTCCACCATAATTCCCAGATCAAAACTCCACCCCATCGATAATTACCAATTTGATTACGTTCTACGAATCAAAAAATAGATTCAGGGAGTTAAAACCTTACCTTTAGCCTTAAGAATGGTGAAAAACTGTCAAGAATCGTCTGGGGTTTGTCTCCTTACTCTCAAGAATGAAAATTGCAGAATAAAGACGTCTTGGGGTTTATTTCCGACTTAAATCGCGACTGTCCCGCCACAGTGATACCAGCTCTCTACAACGGGACCGCCCTGGCAGCACAAATTCCCGCCATAGTGGCTTGCACGGAAGAGTGAGCTAATTTAATAATTACAATACCTCCATTTCACAACACACCTTCAACCAACGACACTCAGAACTACCCGTTCACGCTAAGATCAGTTTCAAGAGTTTTACTCAACTGAATTCAATTCTGTAAAGTCGTACAGGTTCCTTAACGTCTTAGCTATCTACTCGTGTGATCAAAAATATAATTAAATCACCCAATTGTTACCAGATTTCACTAGACCTTACTGACTCCGATTTTGTCCAAATCTGGACTAGGTTGGGAAATTCCAAGTTACTACGAAAAAGTTTTCTGGCCCACAAATTTTCCCGTTAGCTTTTCTATAATGACGGGAACATGTTGTTACAATATATACCAATTTACCCATCACTCATCCCCGAGTGACAAACCTAGGAAAAATAGGCTAAGGAAGGAATGGAGTAGTACCTGAATTGACGAACAATTGGGGATACTTGTCTCGCATGTCCTTCTCGGTTTCCCAAGTAGCTTCCTCAACTGGAGGATGCTTTCATTGAACTTTCACGGACTTAATCTCCTTGGTCCTCAGTTTACGCACATCACGATCAAGAATTGCAACCGGTTCCTCCTCATATTGGAGGTCTTTGTCTAACACAATTGAGTCTCATTTGATGATGTAATCCCCGTCACCATGATATCTCTTCAACATAGAAACATGAAATACTGGATGAACTCCAGATAGATTAGGATGTAATGCCAATCTATAAGCCACTGGCCCCACACATTCAAGAACATCAAAAGGACCAATGTATCACGGACTTAGCTTGCCCTTCTTGCCAAATCTCATCACCCATTTCATGGGTGATATCTTAAGAAGAACATTCTCACCAGTCTAAAATGCCATATCTCTTACCTTATGGTCTGCATACTTTATCTGTCTACTCTGGGCTGCTAAAAGCTTAGCTTGAATACTCCTCACCTTATCTTGAGCATCCTTTACTAAATCAACCCCCAAAGGTTTCACATCTCCAGCCTCAAACCATCCTATGGGCGATCTACATTCCCTCCCATAAAATGCCTCAAATGGTGCCATATCTATGCTGGAGTGATAACTATTATTATAGGAGAACTCACACAAAGGTAAGAACTTATCCCAATGCCCTCCAAAATCAATCATGCATGCCCTCAACATGTCTTCTAACACTTGAATAGTCCTCTCTGACTGTCCATATGTCCGTCTGTGGATGGAAGGTTGTACTAAAAGTGAGTTGTGTGCCCAATTCATCATGTAATTTCCTCCAAAACTTGGAGGTAAACTACGTACCATGGTCTGAGATGATAGAAATTGACACCCCATGCAACCTCACTATCTATTTCACATAAACCTTAGCCAATTGTTCAGCATTATAATCTATTCTTACCGAAATGAAATGAGTTGACTTAGTCAATCTATCAATCACTACCCAAATAGAATCAAACTTCCCCAAAGTCTTGGGAAGACCAACCACAAAATCCATGGCTATCCTCTCCCACTTCCATTCCAAAATTGGCATTCTTTGAAGCAAACCTGTAGGCCTTTGATGCTCATATTTTACTTGTTGGCAATTTTGACACTTAGCCACAAACTCCGCTATATCATTTTTCATGCCCAGCCACTAATAAATTCGCTTCAAATCTCGGTACATCTTGGTCACACCCGGATGAATGGAATAGCGTGAACCATGAGATTCTGTCAATAATTTCTCAATCAAGTCATCAACTCGAGAAATATAAATCCTTCCTTTAAAACTGAGCACACTTTCCGCATCAAGAGTGGTCTCTTGTGCCTTACCAATCGCAGTTTTTTTCTTAAATTCATTCAAATTTTCATCCTCAAATTGTTTGGCCTTGATCTCCTCAATGAACGTGGCCCTTACTTCAATGCTAGCTAACACCCCCACCTCTTTTTGAGATGCCCAACTACATGAACTTAGACTCCAAGGTCTAAATTTCCTTAGCCAAAGGGCACTTAGATACACTCAAGCAAGCTGAACTACCCATACTCACTGTTTTTCGACTCAAAGCGTCTGCCATCACATTAGCCTAGCCCGGATGGTATTAAATGATCATCTCATTATCCCTGAATAACTCCATCCACCTTCTCTGTCTCAAATTCAAATCCTCTTGAGTGAACACATGTTGCAAACTACGATGATCAGTAAACACCTCACACTTAACACCATAGAGGTAATGCCGCCAGATCTTAAGAGCGAACACTACCACTGCCAACTCCAAATCATGTGTTGGATAATTTCTCTCATGCACCTTCAATTGATGCAATGCATAAGCTATAACATTCTTATCCTGCATTAACACAACACCCAAACCAGAATTTGAATCATCACAATAAATAATAAAATCTTTACCCTCAACCAGTAATGCTAGAATAGGTGCGGTGGTCAAAAGAGTCTTGAGCTTTTGGAAGCTCTCCTCACATTTTTCAGTCCATTCAAATGATATCTCCTTTTTGGTCAAATTTTTCAAGTAAGTGGCAATAGAAGCAAAGTTCTTCACAAATCGACGATAGTGGCTAGAGATCCCCACAAAACTCCTAACTTCCGTAACAGAGCTAGGTTGAACCCAATTCTTAACCGCCTCAATCTTTTGAGGATCTATCATTACCCCTTCTTTTGAAACTACATGCCCCAAAAATGCAACCGAAGTCAACCAGAATTCACACTTAGAAAATTTAGCATACAACCTTTGTTTTCCAAGAACACCCAGAACAATACGAAGATGGTTGGCATGCTCCTCCTCACTTTTTGAATAGACCAAAATATCGTCAATGAAGGCTATAACGAACGAATCAAGGAAGGGTTTGAACACCCCGTTCATCAAACTCATGAAAGATTCAGGCGCATTAGTCAAACCAAAAGACATAACTAGAAACTCGTAGTGCCCATAACGGGTTCTAAACACTGTCTTACATCCTCAGGCCTAATTTTCAACTGATGGTAACCAGACCTTAGATCAATCTTAGAGAAAACTGATGCACCTTGCAATTGGTCAAAAAGATCATATATTCTAGGTAATGGGTACTTATTCGAATGGTGACCCTATTCAATTGTCGATAATCTATACACCTCCTCATACTACCATTATTTTGCTTAACAAACAAAATTGGAGCACTCACGGGGAAGCACTAGGACTAATGAATCTTTTATCAAGAAGTTTTTGGATTTGAGCCTTAAGATCTCTTAATTCTGTCGGAGCTATGCGATACAGAGGGATAGAAATGGGGCGGGTGCCAGGTTCCAAATCATTGCAGAAATCTATATCTCTATCTGGAGGCATACCAGGAAAATCATTAGGAAACACTTCTCTAAATTTTGTCACCACATGAATAGACTCAATAGATGGAGACTCAACCTCAACATCCCGAATATGAGCCAAATAAGCCAAACAACCCTGCCCTACCAGTTTCCTAGCCCGAATGGAGGATATGATCTTAACTTGCTTAGGCTTGTACACCCCTTCCCACTCTAATTTTTCCCTTCCCAAAATTTCTAGAGTTACAGACTTAGTATTACAATTAAGCACAGCATAATAGGGGGACAACCAAGTCATGCCTAAGATTATATCAAAGTCAGTCATATCCAAAATCATCAAATCATCTCAAGTTTGAAAGCCCATAAACAAAATAGGACAAGCACAATAGACATGACTGACTATGACTGACTTGGAAACTTTCCAACTGGGGTAGAAACATGGATAGGGGCATCAAATATATCACAAATCATAGCAAATTCTGAGGCAAATCGCACGGATACATAAGAATAAGTAGAACCCGGATCAAATAACATATTAGCCATCCGGTCACAGACAAGAATAGTACATGTGATCACTGCGTCAGACGCCTCTGCCTCGTTCTTGCCCGAAAAGACATAACACTGAGCCTTGTCATCTTGGCGGGCGACTTCCCTGCCTGGATGCACTGCACCTCTGCCTGCGTTACCATTTCCCCTACCTTTGTGGCCTCGCTTATTTCCTCATCGCCCACCTTATGGACGCCCTCGACCATTATTACTATTTCTCGCGGGTACCACTGCTCTAGATTGTTGTTGTGCAAAATCCAACATATGTTGGTGGGGACAATCTCTCCTCATATGCCCAGGTTCACCACAGTTGTAACATGTATGATCAAAAGATGGCTTGTTGCTCGCCAAAGGTACGGCTCCCTGGCTATCCTGAATCAAATTATGAGGTGGAGTTCCCGAGTAATTACATGTAGAGGTGGGCATAGCGGACTGAATTGGCTTAGCTGCAAGCGTTGGACGTCCTGACCCCTTTGAGTAAGAATCTTGAAAGTTACCCGAGTTCTTGGCCCTCTTAGCCAATGCCTTAGCCTGACCGTCTCGCCTCACCCCTTCCACTTTCTTCACAAAGTCTGTTACCTCATTGAAGCTTTTCCCTGCAGAGGTCATATGAACAGATAATACTTGCAACTCAGAATTTAGTCCTTTAATAAATAAACAGATCCTCTCCTCCTCCGTAGTCACCAATTGCGTAGCATATCTAGACAAAGTGTCACGACCCAAGCCTAGGGCCTAGACGTAACCGGCGAATGGGGAACCCGAAGGAACCCCAAACAAGCCTCATAGCATATCATTACACATCCTTGGTCACGGAAGCAATTAAAATGACCATAAGCGATAAGCATAATCAAGGGGAAGTCGGG
>JAJOOF010013676.1:0-24371 GCA_029582545.1 Solanum lignicaule
ATTAAGTTATAAAACTTGGGCACAAAGTAACTTGACCACAAAGTTACTTTATTTGGTGATAAAGTTTACTTGGACACAAAGTATTTTACTTGAACACAAAGTATATTGTGTGGACATCCATTTTACAACGCTCCCCTTGGATGTCCATGTAAAAGAAAAAAAATTAGCGAAAGAAAAAGTATAGTAATACAATTTATTTGCTGCCTCAGTAAAAAGCTTTACCAGAAAAATTCAGTGGGATAAAACCTGATTAAGAAAAAAAAGTGCAACACGTATTTACTCCCCCTGGTGAAAACATTACTAAAAGGTTGAAGTTGGCAATGTCTTGGTGAATATGAACAGTTGAACATTTGTTTTATCGTTATTTTGAAGATCATGAGCAAGAAGAAGAACTCTGATGAAATATATTTTGTTCAGCCTCCTTTGATGTGTCCTCCTCTTAGTTGAGCACATGCAGTGTCTTCATATAATGTTGTTGAAATATCTCTTTTCAAAGGAAGGTCACATATTATCTGGATATGTCTATTGATTTCAATCAAATATATTTTTAAAGTCACTCAATTTGTGATCTTGTCGACGTAGACAAATTGCTCATTCGATCTGTTAGCAGCAACAATCGAACAATGACGAACACTTTCAGTAAAATTGATTGTCTTGTGGAATGATTTGAAATGACAACATTTTCAAATGAAAATATATAACTTTCATGAGTTCAAACTTCATAATTTCCTGCAATTTCTTTATCAATAAATCTTGACACAATTGATCAGAATAAATAATTTATATCGATATTTGATTCACTCGAATATCTCCACCGATAAGAGTGATGTTATATTTTGCATGCATACTAATAAAATTATTTACCATGAATAAAAATAGCAGGATACATAAGTGCACCAATTGCACTATGACATGGTATTTTCTAACCATTTTAATGAGATCGAAATTGATCTTTATGTTATGCGATCTTACAATCATTGGGGTACTATTCAATGGAATCACTTTACAACCTTTTAAATTCTTCAGGAACTTTCATATAATATTTACATTCTAGCTAGTTTTGATAATCATTCATCATGCGTGTTCAAGTTTTTCATATATTGTCAGACTGATAGAAACTTCATTGCATCCACCTTAGGAGAATACATCTTCATACAATAATGTCAGGACTTTAGTGAAATTTTTTATTTTCCAATGCATAAGCCGTACTTTATATTTTACGATTTTACTTATCTCACAATAATTCATTTGTACCCCATTGACATTATATTTTGATATATGGACAATAAGTCCAAAACATCACTTTTCCAAGTGAAATAAAATATACTTGAATTGTATTTTCTTTGGCCAACCGTTTATCTATCAACTTTCGACAGATTTAATATCAAGATCCTCGTTATCATTTATAATCTTTGTGCGCTAACTTATATTAAAGATAACGTCGACGGTTTATTTGATATCGATTCTAATATGACATAATTTGCCAAACTCTCTTTATTTTTCATCATTTTCAGGTACCCGAGCCTTTGCCAAGGTTTTATGAACTGTTATGTCATGGTGCTTTTCTTAAGGACCTGCCTCATTATTATGACCATCTTAATTATTTGCTCCTCTCTTTTTTTTTCTCAAGAAATTTCATCTTTTGAGTCGATTTATCTATCACGCTTTCAACGTGCCATAAATTATGTCCTTCAAAAACTTTTCATTGGAGCATTTATAACTGGATTATAACATCATATGGTCAGTGAATATGTCTGACAATTGACTTAAATTATATTTTCAACGAGGATCATATCAATGATATGTCATGTATAACTTATTTTTCAGTTGCTTATCATCTCCCTGTAATGTTAGAGAATATAACATTCACCCGACTTTATTTGGGAACTCATCTTTATGCATTATATAGTGATGGAGCAATTGAATAATATATTGCACATTTAAATTTTATAGATGAGAATGATTTGGTTCCTAACCCTGAACCAATTGTGATAGGGAAGCCTTGTTGGCTTGATACGTACAAGTGTTGCAACATTTTAAATAACACATCTAATATCAAATTTCTTTTGAGAGTTTTGTTCTCATAACCAATGATTTAGCTATAATTGGAGGCATATAATTTCTACTTAAACCATTTGGTATAAACCAGCATCATCAATATAATTTTATAATTTGAAATGTGCTCTTGATTTAATAATTCGAGCAAACAACCTTTGCAAAAATCAAATTGCAGGTTTATTACAAAGCATATGTGACCATAGTATAGATGCATCTATTAAAATCATATAATAGTAAATAGTCCACATGGCAGGTGAACGGGCCCATATTCACCTTTTTATACATTTCTAAAGTTTAGGTGATACAATCTCAATCTTAGCTAGTACAACGATAATTTATCATGAGAAGAAACAACACAAGAGAATTCTTAAAGAATTTATTATTTCGTCAATACATAACCACATGAATTCTCATTTATTTTTGTACGATATATATTTGAACTGGGATGATCGTCAACAGGTCATGCCAACTGATATTTTTTTCAATAAACTTCTACTTTATTTTGCATGTGATTCCATCATCATGCTCATACTAGTTACCACAAACAATAAGTAAAATAGGTAATCTTTATAATCCACTTTGATTGTAGTAATATGAAGATCTTAAATCTTTCTATATTTTATAGTCTCAATATTATTATTTTTCTTTGACTATTTCTTTGAAACTTAAAAAATTTCTTTCGAGACTTACTACAAATTCAATATCATGAGCAATTTTATTTCTTTGAGTAGTAGCACATTAGCTCACCAAAGCTCATAATTAATATTGGATACTACCACATACTTCATAACATTGTTTGTGTGGTAAACATCTATTTTAAGGAGAAATTTATATCATTATTGTCATGGTCAAAATCATTACAAGCAGAACTTGTTTCTTGATTTACTTTTGTCATTAGTATCTCCTCCCCTTTTATTTAATATCTAACAAAATATTTTTGGCATACAGAGATACATAACCAATGACAAAAAATTTTTGTGGCAAAAAAATTATTTCCTTCTTTTGCCCTTTCGTTAGTTCATAATAAAATATACCATAATATTTGTGATGTACTAAAAGTACTTGACCAATGATCTTTTATACCAAAATAATTTTTTTTTATTTCTCTCTAACCTCCCTTAGGGGTGAGTTGTGGTATTTTAAATCATACATGAGTATGTCCTTATTTATAATTTTCATCATCTCTTGACACATTCACTTTCAAGAATGGTAGACTTTTTATGATACTTATCACAAGTCACATTCTCTTCAAGGAATTGACTATAATCATACATGCTTCATAATTATTATTAATACTTTCATTAGAAGTTCATTGTCATGCTTTGAAATTTATCATATTCATATAACATACCTCGACATCACTTTTGAAAGTCAAGTGTATCACCACTTTTTTTTCATCCTTTTCTTTGATGGAGGATTTATAAACTTATCAAATTATTAGGTCTCACAATAAACATGTGTCTAATGACCTTTCATACCATTTTGATGACAATAATTAGGTTAACCTTTTAAAAGGTCATTTTGAGAACTCATAATGTTCTATCTTTTATAATTATCACAATGATGACTGTTATAATTTTATCCCTTCATGTCCATGTTCATATGTTTAATCATAAAATTATCTTGTCATCTTTCAGACTTTTAATATATTGCTATCACATTTTCTTCAAAGAATGAAGCATATTTAATGGGACAAGCTTCACATTTTTTTTCAAGAGCATATCGATTTGCCCAGTCATCATTATATCAATAATATATTGCACTAGGACTTTAACCCAATGTCTTATCCATATAAAGGCGTGTTAGGCCAAAATATGATGGGACTTGAACCCAAAATCTTATCATCATGGTGCATCGACTTTTCAATCGATGTCTTACCTTTTTGGTGTGAGAAAATTTGAACCCACCGTCTTACTTCAATAAATGATATTATATGTAGTCCAAAATAAAATTCATCCTTGAGCCTTTACATATTGTCACTTTGCTACTAATAGCACAAATAAATTTAGTCATAATAACACTTCAAAAGATCATATATAAATTATTACCTTTTAGAGTTGGTCCTCTCAAGGTCCTCGCAAGTAGCTTTGAGTATCATTTTTCAACTTGAAAGTTTTTATTAATAATTCATGACTTATTGGAACACTAACAAATTCATTCCAACATTTTATTTCACTAATTGCCAAATAAGAAAATTTCTTTAAATTGCTATTCAAAGATAAAAACAACTAGAGGTAAATACTATCATCACAATAAATAAAATGATATCTCAAATTAATCAATTTTTGAGGATAATTATTTGATTCATCATATATATTTTATCTTATTTTATGATTCAAGATACATCCAATCTCATTTGGAATTGTAAAGATTGTTACTTAAAAATTGACATAATAATTCATAATAACAGAATCCTTCTAACTTTTCAAGATTAGAAATCATTCAAATGCATATTTCTAATGAAAAGAAAACTCAATATGCTAATCTGTTCTGCAACATAGTGACAAATGAAATGAAATCTTTTTGAGGTGTTGAATTATTTTTGGATCAGTGAAATGATGCCTTCATGCTAGAAATGAAATTTTAAACATGTGTAGATGACTATTTTATAATGACAATACATATATATTTGTTTATTTGCACATAACATGTCAATAATCTCACTTTATCTTTTTGTAGATTAATTAAAGTGGAGACCCAAAGCTCAAATGATAAGATAATTTTATTATTATTATTATTATTATTATTATTATTATTATTATTGTTGTTGTTGTTGTTGTTGTTGTTGTTGTTGTTTAGTTGAGCCAAAATAAAGCATAAAGAGGAAATATACTTTTAAAGAGAGTGAAAGAAAATCACAAATTTGAAAGTGAATATGTCATAACTATTGCTAACTAAAAAGCTTATTTAAGTTAATTATATATATTAAAATTCACCGAAATCAAAGTTCATACCATACAAAGATTAATTTACACTAAGATATACCAACTACACCGACATTAATGTAAACATAAACATCTTTTGTATAGTACTAATAAGTTCCAAACAACTTTTTAAGAACTCTTGTTATCAAATAAATGTTAAGATTCAAAAAAGAGATAAGGGAAGGTGGTGATATTGTTACATAAAATTTGCTCATAATTAAATGATTGGTAAAATACATACCCAATACTTACCATATTGAAAGATCTCTCCAATTTTGCTACTCATCTCATGTATATTTTCGAGATAGGTCAGAGACTCGTGTTGATAACGTGTTATAAAATAAAAATAATAAATTAAAATTAAGAAGAGTAGAGATAGAGAGAGACAAAGTAATAGTAGTAGTAACTTTCCTTTATTATTGAATGTTATTACTTCTTGTTCTTGTTGCTTCATATAACAAGAGGGGATATATATATATTAAGTTATAAAGCTTGGGCACAAAGTAACTTGGCCACAAAGTTACTTTACTTGGCGACAAAATTTACTTGCACACAAAGTATATTATGTGGACATCCATTTTACAACAATTTTCTATTTATGCTCATTTTTTCTTTCAATTTCTTTTTTGTTCTTTCGATAAGTTTATCTTCTTTTCTACTTTTATCACATAAATGGGTAAGATGACTTTTAAGTTATGAAAAAAGAAGTAATTTTCTGAAGAATTATACCTAAGTGAGGAACTATACCAGAAATTGACTCTTTTTCTTGATATCGAGTTTAAAGGATGAGAAGAAAAGATGACTATATTTTTTCTTATTGTTAACGAATTTACTTCTATTACTTTACTATCATTAGATATACAACTTACTAAATTTAACAAAAAGTATAATAAAATGTTAGCATTTCAACAAATTTAGTGAAGATACATGTTGACATGATAACATATGGTATATGATCAGTGGCGGACCCAAAATCTTCGTTCAGGGGATTCGAAAAAATAAAAGTATAAACGTGTAAATAAGACAACAAAACAAAATTTCAAGAAAGTAGTAGTATAAAGTTTTAGTAGCGGACCCTTGAATTTTTTTGGATTTAAAACCACACTTTTAGCATATTTTTTTTTTTTAAAAAAAAAAAACGTGAAAAACGGAACTGAAACTAAAAATAAAAAAAAATAAAAAAAACTGAAACTAAGAAAGAAAAAAAAAACGCTAACAAGGGATTCAAACCCTTAACGTGAAGATTAATTTTAAGGGAATCTACCGCTAGGATATCAGTTTCTATTTGTCATTGAGGAGGTTCAAAATATATATATCAACATAAATACATAAAATTTACCTTATATATACAATATAATTTTTTATCGAGGAGGTTCGGGTGAACCCCTGGAACCTATGTGGGTCCGCCCCTGTATACGATATATCATTGAGACATATAAAAAAGTACCTCAAAGTTCCCTCGAAGAAATCATTCCATTTTGAGGTCCAATTTGTGAACTATCCTTTCCAAATTTGCTATTGTTCCACGTCAATTTTCATTTTACACCTAATGACTGGGTCAAACTCCTTCAATAGCTAAAGGATTCTATATTCGTTATTCAACAAAGCCACACAACAAGTATCATTTAAGAACGTTGCTCTTCTGTTCAAGAATCACCATTTGATAATGTCTCTCAAATATTTCCAAAGACAGTACCACGTCGAAAAAAAATAAATGGTTATATTTTGTCTTGATTAGTGTTTATACTTTTAGAGTTCATAATTCAGGCTTTTTGCTCCAGGAAAAGAATTGTTGTTTGAAATGAGGCCAAGTCCGTGAAAATTTATATTCAACTGTTGAAGATTAATAATTCTTTCTTGCGGTTATATTGTAATTTATCTTTTGTATATGTAAAATAATAATTGGGCATCTATAATAAGTTTTACAAGAAGATGAGTGAAAACATAAATTTGATCATCAAAATAATAAATTCAAATTAACCGTTGTGTTAAAGAAGTCGGAAAAAAAAATCATCTCATGTGAAAAAGATCAAATATACTCTTGAACTTTGCTAGAAGGATAAAATAGATCCACACATGAATAATTTAATTTTTGAAAAAAAAACAATTTCAAATTGTTTTTTTACACTTTTATTAGACGAAAAAGATATATCTAAATTATTTGTGAGCCACTTTTATAATGAGGGACATATCATTCTAAATCGCAAAATTAACATATATATCAGAATCCTTTTCTCTATTATTAATTAGGTAGGGTTGCAAATAATCGAAAGGAGGCAAACATAATATTACTAAGGAGGTGAATGTTAGGAAATCTAACGCCAAGAATGTTTACACCTAATAACTATCGTGATCACGGTCTGGGCCTGGGTCATACTCCTTAAATCGCGAAATTCAGTCCACTTCCACTAAATTAAGGCTCGGTTGGATCGCCATGATGGGGACCTAGGATTCTATCTTCGTTATTCAACTAAGCCAAACAATAAGTATCATTAAAAACATTTTTCTTCTATTCAAGAATCACCTTTTGATAATGTCTCTCAAATATTTCCAAAGACAGCACCACGTCGAAAAAAAAAATGGTTATCTTATTGCTGTGTATGTTACTGAATTTGTCTCGATTAGTGTTTATACTTTTAGAGTTCATAATTCAGGCTTCTTGCTCCAGGAAAAGTATTGTTGTTTGAAATGCTGCTAAGTCCTTGAAAATTTATATTTATCTGTTGAAGACTAACATGTGATGTGATAACAGGTGCAATTTTCTCTCTGTTTAGACAATTTTCGTTGTCTGGAATAAAAATTAGAACAAGTGTTTAGAACAAAAATCTTCCTTTACCTATCTAACGACGTATATATAAACTTTTGTTCTTAGTTAATTGGGAATTAGAAACTCGAATATCTTGCACATATATAAAGAATGAAAGAACAATAGTATGTAAAATTAACAAATTCTAAGAAATTCCACAACATGAAAAAAAAAAAAAACAGAAAGAATATTATTATACTATAGATTAAAAAATGACTATACTAAAACAATAAACTATGTGGTAATCCTAATCAGTAGTACTCTAGACGACTTCCTTTGCAGGTGATTGTTCATCCATGTAATTCTTCCAGTACCAATGCTCTCTCCACACTCGGGACATCTCTTCAATCGGTATATTCTTTGTTTCCGGCACGTAAAAGTAGACAAAGAGAGTCATTATGAACACAAAGGCTGCAAAGAAGATGAACAACCCAAACTTCATCCAGCACAACACCTTCAAGAAAACTTGTGCCACCGCAAACGTGAATAACATGTTCATGGAAACAGTGACGCTTTGTGCTGCAGATCGAACTTCCAGTGGAGAAATCTCACTGGGAATTAACCATCCCAATGGACCCCATGAGAATGCAAAGGCAGCCACGAATACGCAGATGCACAGAACCACTAATATTGCGTAGCTTTGTGGCAAAACAGTGGCAACCACCCCTGTAGTTCCAAATTTCCACCCAATAAGACCTGCAACTAATGCTTGGAATACACACATTAGGACGCCACCCGTGAGGAGAAGTACCTTCCTTCCGTACCTATCTGTACAATAGACTGAAATAAAAGTTGCACCCACATTGACAGCCCCGGTGATGACAGCGGACATAAGGGAAGCATTGGCCTTAAAGCCTAGCGTTTGAAAAAGCACGGGAGCATAGAACATGACCACGTTAATCCCCGTTAGCTGCTGGAATGTCGGGATCAGAGTCGATAAAATCAACTGGGGTTTGTACTTTCTGACTCTGAGAAGGACTTTCCATGGGTGTTGTACTTTGTTAGATGCTTCACTCGCCTCCACAAGGTCCTTCAATTCAGCATCGACGTTGTCAACTCCCCTGATCTTTTTCAAGAGTTGCTCTGCCTCCTCTGATTTTCCCCTTTGGATCAGGGAACTGGGAGTATCATCGAGAAAGAAGGACGAAATCAAAATGACTAATGCTGGCACTGCTGCACCACCTAAGCTGACCCTCCATCCCCAACCGGCAGAGATCTTGTTAGTAAGGAAATTGACGATATTAGCTATCAAGATCCCGACGGTGATGGCCAATTGGAACAGAACATTGAATGTACCCCTGTACTTGTAGGGAGCAATCTCAGACAAATAAATAGGTACTGACTGATTAGCAAATCCGACTCCAACCCCAAGAAGGATACGACCCAAGATGAGCATGCTAATATGGACTGCAGCAGCATTGAGAACGGCACCAAACAAGAAGAAGAGACCTCCAAGGAACATAGTCACTTTTCTGCCGTGTTTCTTACTAACGAAAGAAGCGACAAAGGAGGCGATGAGAGCAGCGACATAGAGAGAAGAGGTGAAAAGGGTGAGCAACTGGCTGTCAAACTTGCAATACTGATTGGTGGAGGTGTCGAGAGCCTCTTTACGATAAACAGAAGGGAAGAAGAGTTTGAGAAAAGGATCCATAGAAGTAACTCCCCCTGAAATTCCAATGTCGTAACCAAAGATCAACCCTCCCATTGCAGCCATAATACAAGTAAGGGCCACGTATCGTGTCAACTTCCCTGGGTACTCACAACCCCCTTCATCAGCACCCATAAAGTTCCCACCAGCCATGATCACAGATCAATAGAGAGATGTATGATGTATGATGTATGATGTTTAGTTAATAAATTGCGAGGGTATATATAGATGTCAAAAACTATTTCGAAAAGAATTTGGATTACTTACCCTACAATTCTAAATTGTGTAGGATTAGGCAGTATATTGCACTTTTAATATCCCTTTTACTATCAAATTTGGACAACTTATGTTGTGACGGTTTATATATTTATATGTAAATAAAACATATTCTAAATAGGAAAACTAGAGATGTAATTATTAGTACTATTACTACTTAGCAACGGTTTTCTTTTTCCTTCTAATATTAGGTGAAGTTTGGATTGATGTTTCAATATGTATTTGACCATAGTTTTTTAAAAATATATCCCACTTCAAAAAAAAAAAAAAAAAAACATAAAACATGATGATTTATATCTATGAGTTTTAAAACCTATAAAAATAATAATCATACGTTTAACATAAAATTATTATTTTTAAATAAACTAGATAATACATTATTCAAAAATCATAACAAATTAAACCAAGCAAAATCAATCCGAAGAAAATTCATTCAATAAGAAAAACGTTAGTAGAGATTTTAGTAAATTACATTCAAATTTTGTCTTCACACTGGATTTGACAGTTGATAGAGCAATTTTCACTATTCTTCTTCCTCACAAAAATATTTGCTATTATTGCATACTCAAAAATACATAGTGATGTTTTGAGTATTTTGATATATAATTCGCTTGAAAGATTCATGTTTACGATACGCTGATTTTTCTTTTTAAAAAAAAAGGAAGAAAGTTTACACAATCGTACAAGTAATATAAGAGGTTAGTCCAATTATAAATTCCACAGTGACTTGTCAAATTGATCGTCTACTTTGAATTTTTACTTTACTATTCAGTGGGTAGCAAAAAAATTTTTGTTCTATTATCCTACATTACTATAATTAACATGAAATGTAATAGCAAGCCATAGTGTTTTTTTTCTTTTTGCGAAATTTTTATGAGAGAAAGTTCTAGGGGCATGATATTGTAACAATCTGATTGTTATCAAATCAGATGCTTAATTATTTTTCTGCGTTATTAGTTGCATGTTGATAATACTATGTTGAGAGTTTTGTCAATAACTTTAAGCCTATCTGACTATTTCTAACGCTTATATTCCTATGATGATGATTGTTGATCGATAGTAAAGTGCATGATTTGTTTTGGTTTTCCACTCGGTGTCTAGAGTACACATTGGAGCTTCGACTAAATCTGGATCGCGCACTGCAGGGCCCATTCGGGGGTGACGCTCCCAACAAGATTTTCTTCATACCCAGGGCTTGAACCCGAGACCTCTAGTTAAGGGTGAAACACTCCGATCCCACTAATGCAAGTGCATGTGATATGTCATATGTATCAAATAAACAAGGCTAACGGGTATAGTCCTATCCACGTTAGTGAATCTTTCCCCTTCTCCTATAAGGTTCAAACCAATGCCTTACTTTTTCTTATTACCAACGCAAATTGTTAGTACTACTGCTTAGCAATGGATGTTTTTTATTAAAAAAAGAAGAAGTTTTAGGTGAAGATGGATTGTTTGTAATATGTGTTTGATCATAATTTTTAAAAATATATTTCACTTACTATTTTACACGTGATTAAGAAATCATTGATAGATCGATCAGTTTTATTACATTGTCTGTTGTTTATATTAATTGACCTCTTGAAAAAAATAATTGAATCTTTAAAATTTGTTTAAATTTACAAAGGTCATATTAATAGTAGGACTAGAATGGAAAAAATAATAATTAATTCTATCCTTAATAAGTGATCAAATAATATGAAACAAATATTTTAAATAAAATGTCTATCTAATATGGAACGAAAGGAATAATTGTTAGCACAAAATTTAAATTGCTATCAAAAAGTCAAGTGGTATTCCATCCGTCCACTTTTATTTGTCATGTTGTGCTTCTTGAAAGTCAATTTGACTAATTTTCAAAGTTAAATTAGATTATATTAATTCGATATTTTAAAAAAAAATTAGTTATTCAAAAATTATACGAAAAATGCTATAAACTACAATTTTTTGCATAACAATATGATAAAAAAAATACATCATAAAATATTAATCAAATTTTTTATATTTTAACTCTAAAAAAAAGAAATTATGACAGTAAAAAATAAACCTATATAATATAACTTTATAATTATTAGCACCAATTTTAAAGAACTATCGAAAAGTCAAACGGTGTTTATATTATTAGCACAAAATTTAAGGAGCTACCAAAAACGGTGCATATAATCCCAAAATGCTCGAAATTCTATTTCTATCCATCAGTAGCCCATGCTTTGACTCTCTCTTTTTTTCTTTTTTTTTTTAAAGTTTTATCATACTATCTAAAAATACTTGTTTATTATATTCTTTACACACTTTGAAAAAAAATTATAAATAGAATGAATTTATTATATCACCCTTTGAATATAATAAATATAATGTCTTATAAAATGTAATAGGAAATAATTATAATTAATGATATGAATAAATTATCAACTAAGTATAAAATTATTCATTAATTTTATAAAATGAATAAATTTTGTTTAAGCATCTTAATAGTATAATGAATAACTATTATAGAACGAAAGGAGTCATATTTTTACTTCTGTTATTTTTTCTTTCGAATTGTTTTGAGTCAAGGGAAAAATAGATCTGTGTGCATATTTTTTCTTTCGAATTGTTTTCTCTTAATACACACTCTCTGTTTTAATTTGTTTGACTTTTTTTATTAAAAAAATTGTTTAAGAAAGTACATCTTTCACTTCTTTTCTTTTGCAACTCTTGGACGATATTTCAATATCACAAAATAAAAGATAATTTTAATATATTCTACATATTTTTATTGTAAGATCATAGGATTTAAATACAAAAGGAAATGTGTTCGTCCTTTACAAAAAAACATATATTTAACAAAAATCACAATTTGTTAAGAAATTAATCCAATAAATATAATTTATAATTTATCAAGCTATTTTTATTTAATATAACTATTTCTTGAAAATTAAATATTACTCAAACGATAGAGTATAGTATAGCTAGAAAACTATTAATTTTGTAGGAAATAAATCAAGAAATAGAATTCCTTACTAGTTTAGGATTTATTTTTTATGGTAATTTAATTATAGGAATTCTTAATAATGTAGAATTGGTTATTTATGGTATTTTGTTAATTGTGTTGAATTAGGATTTATTAGTTAGAGAAATTCCTAATTCTAGTTTAATTTAGTTTGTTAGTATTATAAATAGAGTGACTTATTACATATTTTTAGTATAGAGAGATACAAGAGTTATTACATAAAGCCTCCTACCTCTTCTTTGTAAACCATTATACCGTTATTGTTTGATCTTTTAGTTGTGCATATATTATTAATCAGGTAATTTTATTTCCTTCAATTTTTATATTGATTTTTTTATTTTTAGTATGCGCACGTGCGGCCCCACCTCAAATCGCTGCCTTTAAGTACTGGTTCATAATTGGGGCCCACAATCTTTTTCATATATAACCCTTACTCCCAATATTTTTCACTCATCGTTTGCGCTTAGCGGCGATCTTCTTTCTCTTTTTTTTTTTTGTTATTCACTCAATTCTCAATTCAATTTTTCTGTATTTATTTTAGGCACATTCATCTGCTTGTTCGATCAGAGATAATAATCAGTATTTTTATGGCGGCGGTTCCTCAATTAACGGCTACAGTACAAACTCAGGCGGCTGTTACAGCGGCGACGACTGTTGGAGTAACGCCACCACCGTCTCCGCATGTAGTAGGAGGAATGGGTGGTGGTGGTGGTGGTCAATATTCGCTGTACGTCGGGGATCTGGATACGACGGTAGATGAAGGACAATTGTATGAAGTTTTTAATCAGGTTGCACCAGTGTTGTCTGTTAGGGTTTGCAGAGATCAACGGCGAGCGTCCCTTGGTTACGCTTACGTGAACTTCACTTCTACCCAAGATGGTCTAACAACTTTTCTCTTTCTCTATTTTATTTATGCACACTGAATTGTTTATTTGCATGTGCCGTTATTTTCATTATTCGGACGTTTTGGCTGGTCGTTTGGTAGGATGTATTAGAACAAATAATATATATATTAGTCATGATATTATTTTATCCTTTTTACTTGATATGATCTTCAGCCTATGTATAACTAGTACTAATACATGTAACAACCATGCTAGGGTTTATTTATGTTTGGTATATATGATGTGTAAGAATAGTGCTGAATATAGTGTATTAGTAAGATTGATATTAGTTTTTCTTGTATTATTTCTTATGCAGTGTTGGTTTGGTGTATAAAAATAATGTGTTAAATAATTTCTAAAAAGAATATTTGTTTATACAGTGGAAAAGATTTTGATAGACAAATATATGTATTTATTATGCTAATGCATGTATTAATACTCTTTGCATTATTAATACCATGATTTTTCATGTATTAGTTATACATAGGCTAAAAAAGTGTACCAAATTAAGTAATACACAAAGTTAAGGTATGCATTATTTTTTTGTAAAGCTAAATAAAGTGTGTTAGTAATGTTTGAATTAATTATACATAGGTTATTTCTTATGCATTGTTTGGTTTAGTTTATTAAAAATTTGCGATATAAATTATAAGACTATATAGGGAATGTGTTTGGCTCCCTTTCAAAGGGAAATTGAATTAAATTGGTCAATTTGTTCCTTCATTAGTTTATCCAACACTGTTTAAGATTACTTAGAGTTCACAAAAAAAATGTACATTGTCTTTTAATAGCAATACAATTTGGGATGTGTAAAGGTTATAGTCTATTTATACTTTCTAGTACTTAATACTTTATGGGTGTTGATGAGTTTTTGTTTTTGTAATTTGTTTGTTGCAGCTACTACTGCAAGGGAGTTGTTGAATTTTACTCAAGTGAATGGTAAACCTATGAGGATAATGTTTTCTCATAGAGATCCTAGTCTGAGGAAGAGTGGGTACGCCAATTTGTTCATTAAGAACCTAGACTCGTCGATAGATAACAAGGCTTTGCAGGACACTTTTGGTGCCTTTGGAACAGTTCTTTCCTGCAAGGTAGCTGTTGATAGTAGTGGTCAATCAAAAGGCTATGGTTTTGTACAGTTTGATCAGGATGAAGCTGCACAGAAAGCAATCAATCGCCTAAATGGTATGTTGATAAATGATAAGCAAGTGTATGTTGGCTACTTCATTCGTGGTCAAGAAAGGAGAGGAAATGTCTGTGATAAATTCACAAATGTTTATGTGAAAAACTTACCAGAATCCACTAGTGATGAAGATCTGAAGAAACTTTTTGAGAAGTACGGCACAATCACCAGTGCTCTAGTTATGACAGATTCTAGTGGGAAATCCAAGTGTTTTGGATTTGTTAATTTTGAGACATGGGATGCTGCAGCCTCTGCAGTTGAAGAACTGAATGGTAGTTCTTTGAATGACAAGGTTCTGTATGTGGGCAAGGCACAGAAGAAATCAGAGCGGGAAGCAGATCTTAGAGCCAAATTTGAACAAGAACGAGCTAGTCGATTTGAGAAATTAAAAGGTGCTAACTTGTATTTGAAAAATCTGGATGACAGTGTGAATGATGAAAATCTGAAAGAATTATTCGTAGAGTACGGAACCATAACATCCTGCAAGGTATGTGCCTGACTTGTTGATTTTATTAAGTACATATCATCTGTGGAAAAGTTTGTTTTAGTGTTTCATATCAATTTGAAATTATTATTAGGTGATGCGCGATGCAAAAGGGAGTAGCAAGGGTTCTGGATTTGTTGCCTTCTCCACCCCAGAGGAAGCTACACGAGCAGTAAGTTGTCCAAATTATCTAATATACCTTGTGTTACTTGCTTTTAAAGAGACAATTATATGTATGTATAAATTGTTTTTATTATTGTTTCAGTTGAATGAGATGAATGGCAAGTTGATAGGAAGGAAACCATTATTTGTCGCTGTTGCTCAGCGCAAGGATGAAAGAAGAGTGTGGCTACAGGTATCGTATACTAGATTTTTTCTACTAAGATTCAATTTTTAGTTGCTTCAATGTATTGGATTCTAGTTAGAGTTCACTCGAGAGTCTGCTCTAAGCACACACATCTTTGTTAAATTCACCAATAATACATCGCGCCTTTAATATGATAAATCAATTTATACATCCTACTGGACAAGTGTTTTACAACTCTGTTACAATCAGTGACAGTTATCGGATTATGAATGTTCATTGCTTAATTTGATGTTTATTTGTTAGCAGACACATTTTGCTCGGATGCGACCAACTGGGCTAATGACTCCTCCTCCTGGAGGTATGCCTGGGTATCACACTGGGGCACCTCGACTTGCACCTCCGCAGGTCTACTTTAGTCAAGGTGTAGCAACTCAACCTGCTGGATTTGGCTTCCAGCAACAATTCATGCCCGGACTTCGTCCAGGTGTTGGTCCGAATTTCTTCTTTCCCTATCAGTTTCAGCATCATCAAGGACAACACGGACGTATTGGTGGAAGGAGAGGAGGATATCCTCAACAGCAGCATCAGGTGCATATTCTTTCATTTTATTAAGTTCATACATCATTTTAATTTAGGACGTATTCACACTGTCTTCTTGTAAAAAGAATTATAATTTTCCAAAATTGTGTGTGATAGGTCATAAGATTAAAAGATTATTATACAATCTTTTCAGTTTCAATTATTGTTGATCCCAATCCCTTTGAACAAAGTTGAGTTGTTAAAGCTTTATTAATCTATGCAGTGGAACTCTGGTCGATTCAATCCGAATGGACGAAATGGCATGCATCCTAGCATCCCTCAAGGTATGATGGGATCAATTATGCGAGCACCATTTGATGCTTCTTCTGCTATGACAACTCCTCCCTTAGACATCCAACGATCTAACCCAGTGCCACCGTCAACACTTGCTTCTTCTTTGGCCTTTGCTTCTCCAGAAGATCAACATGCTGTACGTCCTTGATTTTAGTTTCACTTATTTTCTCCCTGCTGATTTATACGTCAAACTTGAGCTACCTGTTCCTTGTTTCCCAATGCTTAACTATGGTAAGGTGTTGCAGATGCTTGGAGAGCAGTTATTTCCACTAGTGGAACACATTGAACGCGATCATGCTGGTAAAGTTACTGGAATGTTGCTTGAGATGGATCAGACTGAAGTGCTTCATCTCATTGAGTCCCCTGATGCTCTTAAGGAGAAAGTCTCCGAGGCTATGGATGTTCTTCGCGTGGAGCCAGCTAGTGTTGGTGATAAATTTGGATCGCTCACTCTGAATGAATGAAGCAAATATGTCCCTAAATTGGCCCGTATTTTGGAAGGGGTGATGGTGGTGACTTAGGGAGTCTGGTTTTCTTATGGTATTTAATGACATTCTTTGTAGGCTTAAGATTTTAGCAAAGAGAGCTTCTTCTAGGAGTTTACTTTGCTCTTTGCTTACGTTTTTTAATTTTATTTTTTGTTACTTTCTAGACTTGTTTGCAATTTATGGATTTGTTTTGTTTTGACTACAATTCTGTTTTCAGCACTCGATTTTTTGTAACATTTAGCATAGTTTAACATGTCTTAACCCTTTAGCACCTGAATTTGTAACATCTAGCATATTTTAACTGGCCTAACCCATCCATGGCTCTAGGTGTCAAAAAAATATGAAAAACTGATCAAACTGTCCCAAATCGATTTATATAATTTTTTAAATAAAATTGTGGATTTTTATTTAAGTGTATATCGTAGCAAACAATTGAGATGGTCTTTTTAATTTATAAAAGAAAACCAAAAAACTCCCGAACATGTATGCAAATATATTAAAATATTAACAATATATTAAATTTTATTTAAATATATTTTCTAACATTTTTAAAATATAAATATAACCTAGTTCTTTGCCTCTTGTGACTTCTTTAATTAGTCTTTAATTAATAAGGTTTTACTATAATATAAATCATCAAATAATATGGCAAAACCTATGCAAACACTCCTATTAAAAGTTTAAGATCAAATAATACAGTAAGAAGATTTTACATTCTTAACTTCTTGGTGAAGAATTGAAGTGCTTTTTAAAGTACACACATGGGAAAAAAACATTTTAATCATTGTTAAATAATGAAGTTAAATGAGGGATGGCTATTCTGTAATGTATGTATGATACATTCACCAATGACGTGTAAAGTATCCAATTAAATGACGATATTTGTCATTTGTTCCCCAAAACATTGTTAAATAATGAATTTTGAGAAAAACAAAAAGTAGCCAATACATCGATGACACAGGACATTTTTTCCCATATAATTACAAAAAAAATATATAACCAATTAAAAAAATTATTTTGCAGCTCAGTTCATCAGGCATAAAGTTTTTTCAACTTGTACATAAAAGTTCTGATATTTATAATATCCGTAGAAATCTTAAACTTTAAATTGAAATTCTTACAAAAAAAATATTCAATGTGGTCTTCTATTGAAATAGCTTAGAAGAAAGTAACCCACCAAATGACTCCACACACAACAACAAATTTTATTACACAGGAATAAAGCTAAGTCATGGATTCAGATTCTTCTTAATCAATAACAAAGCAGTAAAGCTAAATTGAAATCATTAGTATTAACTGAAAAAAATAAGAAGGCATGAAAAATCAAATCCACTTCCATATGACAATATCAAATTCCTCCAAAAAAGAATTTCATCATTATTTCAATATTTAAATCTTGAAATACGTCTATTCTTAAATTTTAAAACATACGCCTGGATGGAGTTAAGCTTGGAAAATGGAGGCTGACAATGGGGAAGAAGATGAAAAAATAATTAAAAATTAACTAAATAAGCTTTTCACGCGCAATAAACGAGTGTATCACACCCTCTATGACGTGTACGCAAAGAGTGTCAAAATGACACAACGAAAGGTGTCTAAAATAAATAAAGTCTAGTTAAGGTGTCTAAGTGAGAGTTGGTGTCAACTTTAGGGGGTTACCAATGGATTAGACCTTTTAACATTTATGTAGTCTAATGTGCCAAGGACATGACTAGTGCCGGTAAAATGAGTCCATATTTTGGTAACCTGCCCAACCCGCCCATATTTTAATGGATTGGGTGAGTGACTTTTTACATGGGTAAAATATGGGTATCGGGTTGATACCCATATTCAACCCATAAAACTATGGGTAAAATATGTATTAACCAAATGGGTTACGCTTGTAACTTTTATTCACTTAAAATTCATGATATCACTAAAAATAATTGTAACTTCTCTTCCTTTTTATATTCTTCTGTAAAACTAATTATTTAATTATTCTTCTCTATAATTGAAAAGGTGAAGTCTTTGGCCCTCCAAAAATATATATTTTAAATGTACATTTCTTTTGTTAATTATAATTATATTTTTTTATTTGTTTAATTTTATAATGGATAATAAATAATAGTGTAAAATAAGCAAATCATGTATAAGTATTGACATTGCTTAAAGTGCATTAAGCATGTTTCAATCTTAAAATGCAACTATTCATTTACTTTGAAATTAAAAATATTTTCCCCTTGTTGTTACATAAATTTATTTTATATTGAAAAGTTAGGATTTTTTTTTTTTACTTTTATGATACAATAAAACTAAATAAAGCATTTTCAACATTTTTTATCTAAAAACAGATTAATTTTTTTTTTTTTTTGTCCATGTTGAATTCTTAAGTAAATCATGAAAATATGGGTAAACTAGTATTTTACCCAACTCATTTGTTACCCAATCAATTTTTACCCTTATCAAATATGGGCGAGTTGAATTATTACCCATTTTATGTTGACCTATTTTCAACCCGCTCATTTGCCACCACTAGACATGACAAAGGTCCTTTGATCCTAAACATCATCTGTTGGTAAGGAGTGTGTTATGTCTGGACAGCCCTTCTTTAGCAGGGTTAATTGACATTGTGAATGTATTTTACTTTGAAGCCTTTCAGGCATTTCCTCTTCTCCTTTTCATGTCGAGAACTTTCTGTATTGGACGGCTTCATAGTCATAGTTCAAGCTAATACATGTCTTACAGTCCACTGCATCAAGACAGTGTATTAAAAAAGATACAACACTTAATCAAACGAAACCACTCCCTTGCTGTCAGCCCATAGTACACTCCTTCGAAATAAGTCTAGAGAAAATCGGGGTGGATTTCTTCGTCATCTAGTCTTTGATCCTTCAATGAGGTCTCAAAGGTATTGCCACTCCATTTGTTGACATCAGATGTGGATCCTCTCCCACTTGCAAACTGCGAGTGACAATCATCTTCATCTTCAGTTATGTACTCGGTCCATTTGGAGACTTTGTTGGCTGTGTTTGGATGACTTCTCTGTTCTGACTTGCTATAACCAAGATTTCCTTCACCATTTATATAATTGTCATGGTCATATCGGTTGATATCTTCATTTAATTCAGACGTGAATCCTCTCCCACTAGCAAACTGCGAGAGACAATCATCTTCATCTTCAGTTATGTACTCGGTCCACTTGGAGACTTCGTTGGCCGTCTTTGGCTGACTTCTCTGTACTGAGTTTCTATAACCAAGATCTCCTTCATTTCTATAATTGTCGTTGTCATATAGGTTGATGCCTTCATTCAGTTTGCAAACACTGTCTGTTGCTGGCTGAACAGACATGCCTAGTGGCGCTGATCTATTATCTCCCCACTTGGAGATCACCGATGCCATTGTTGCCTGATGTTTGTTTGGCTCAACATCTGCAAGTCAAAGTTCCAATGTTGAGCTCCTCGCTCTACCTCTCTTTTTTCAATAGTATATAGAAATGGTAGGCATTAGGAGTGAATGAACTACTCGGGGAGAAAGGGGCTACCTCTTTACGGGTTTTTAACACAAAACAGGCTTACTGAAATCCCAAAATGCAGTTTCCCAACAGGAAAATTGGATAAAATCAGTGAAGGTCTTTGTAAGACGCAACTATGATCATCTTCATTCTCAAAATACCAACTCAACAAATTGCTTTTACACCTGCCAATTGCTATATGCACTCGAAGCTCTTCATACCTTACTCAGTATGTTCTGTAATCATCGGACAGGTACTGGGAAACTACTTGGTAAATATCTAACTCATCTGATTCCAAAATCACTCATCCCTCCTACCTCGTATTTATGGTTAGGCACTAAAATAAGGTGCCATAGGGGATCAAGGACAGGTTCTACAAGTTGGAATTGAACTAATTGCTTTTGGCTCGAATTATGCATAAATATATAGAATCACACTCGTTTCACGAATCCACTAATTCTAGATTCTGAATTACTCTATGTAAGAGGCCATCGAGGTTACCTGTGTTTTGTGCATTCCGGTAACCTTGAGATATGCTTTGTTTTCTGGCATTCCGCTTTGAGAAAACTGGTTTGAAATTACCTGCAACAGCAGAGTAGTTGTTCAACCTAGGCCTTCTGAATAACTCTTTGGGTAACTCCATCACAATCTTCGGCTCCATAACATCTCCTGCATTTCCAGATCAAACAATTCAAAACCTAAAATATCAATCCAAATAAAACTTCATCAGACTCTTAAATCATCAGAACTATAAGAAATTTAAGTTACCTGAAATTTCATCATTTTCAATTGCATCTTCTTCTGGATCGAGGTACTCTGTCCAATCCTTTCTCTTCAAACTTCCATGACTTTGATTCTGCTCTTCAATATCTAGGGTTTCAATTTCTTCTCTGTCTATCACAGGCAATTGATCCGTAAATTGGCGAGACATATTGAAACTCTGAACAAATAGGCGAATTTCCTTAGCCTTATACCCCTGGGCGAACACTTTCCGAACAGACTGTTTCTGATTACAAACCACGCAGGTCCATTTGTTGCTACTCTTCTTCTGCTGCTTTACCTGAAAAACCTCGATTTCTCGTTACTGCATCATTATCTATGTACACACAGAGAAAGATAGATAGATACCTGCATGGTGGAGCATTCATAACACTGAACGGCGATGAATACCGTCGGCATCCTTCCGTCGCCGGAGATTGTTTTCCGTCAAAAGAGTGATATAATACCGAACTGGCGGGGAAATGAGACTTCAAAATTTGGGTTTATAAGTTGGCCCTCCCAAAATATGGGCTCAAATGTATATTTGATTATTATTTGAAAACTCGAGATATATTCTCTCCGTTTCATTTTTTTTTTAATTTGAGTTTGACTTACATTATGTAGAATATAGGAAAAATATATTTTAATTTTGTGATCTTAAACGTGTCATGTGTAAAATTATAATTAAAGAGTTATTAAGAAGGAGTGAGACATTCTTTTTCAAACGAACTAAAAAAAAAGAAGTAAGACATACAAATTGAAACAAGAAAACGTTAATTTTATTTACGTAACGAGTGCAATATTGGCTAAACTTTGAGGCGAGTAAATCTAATTACTAAGATTTTGGGATGTCTTGTGGAGGAATTGTGATTTTATTTGTTGTCTTTGCATAAGTATACATAAGAAAATATTAAGCTGAAAAAGGTTATAATGAACTTGTACCAAATTAAAATGATAATTTTTCTTTGAAGAATTTTACATGGTCATTAGACTTTCTTTTTTATCTTAAACATGAATTTGTGCTTGGAAATTATGACACACAAAAAAATCTGAAAAATATGTCTATGATTTTCATTAAAGTGGTGGTCATATTGCCACATTATCCTTTGTTGTGACCTCTGTGAACTTTTAGTTATTCAACCCATGATATACTAATAAAAAAGAACGGAGAAAATCGAAATGTCAAATAATCATCCAACAAATTCATAGATAAGTATTAAAAACACTCTCAAATTTGACGCGGATTATTGATTTCATCTTTGAACTATTGGCAGACCTAATAACACTCATATACTTGACGAACTAAGCTTAAAGACACACCCCTCTTTCCATACACAAAAATGTGTCAATCACATGCTACACGTGATTTTTTTAAAACTGATGTGGCTTATATATATATAATTTAAAAAATAAAAATAGAGGGATTTTGCTATTTCTTTAATTAAAAGAAATTTTTAAAAAGAGGGATTTTGTCTCCAATCTCTTCCCAACCAAAAATTTTCAGCATGTCTCACCTCCTTTCCGACCAAAAGCTTTCTCCAATCTCACAACATAACCCTTTGATTTCCATGTTTGAAAACGTTGATTAAAGCATTGGTAAATAAAGTCTTTGACTTAGGATTAGTTTCATATTTTAATTTCTGACAGTCTTTTCGGTTATTCTACAACTAGGGAACATGTCCGCGCTTCGCGCGAGGATTAATAGATATGTGTTAGGATGTTTTTTTATTTTGGATTAATTATATCATTATATTATTTGAGCATATCATTATCTTTTCATTTGAAATGATGATACATAATGAAATTTATCAAATTTAGTATCTAATTAATGTGAATAATACATTCTTAATGAATAAGTCAGAATATATACTCTATTAAAACATACTTTATTTTCATTGCTATAATATATAAATACATCAACAACGGCTCATCATTCTTTATTAGATTGATGTTTAGAGAATATATTCTCTAATCATAATTTATTTCAGCTCCTTATTACATAGAAATCAATACATGAAAAATGTCATGTCTTTCTTTGTTTGTTTGATCTTGTGAAACTCCTTTGTATATATATTTTTTCAGTTGCTCTTGTTCCTTTCTGAAATATGCAATTCGCTCTTGCATAATATTTTCATACATCACTTTAACCGATTTTCTTGACTGTTCAGTTGTATCTGTATTCAAAAATAAATATTTAGAAGAACAATTTAATATAGTCATGAATATTATCATTAATTTTTTACCTTGACAATTCTCTGAACTAATTATTTGGGGGCGATCCTTATATTTTTTATCCATGGTAGTACTTCTGTATAAGTATTTGTCAAAGTCAAACTAAAGATAGAGTATTGCAATAAATGGTAAGTTCCATATAATAATATTGAATATTGAAAAACTAACCTCAATTAATCACTATGAGCCGATGATGACTATGAAGATAAATGGTGTGTGTGGATCTTTATTATTTTGTTTGTGGTATTTATACCACTTTTTCATTATTGGTTATGCTACCATTTAATTGTATGAATTAATTATTTGGATTTGTTAAATGTTTGTGTAAAGGTAAGTGTGAAAAATTTGTATATAATTGGAGGAAAGTTGGGGATTCGTATTGCTTTATTTATTTATTATGAAAGATATGGTATGAATATATTATGGAGATATAGTAAATAAAAAGGTGTAGAGGAATATATATAGATAAGTTTTCACATTGATCATGTAGATCAACGTGAATATTTTGAAATTAAAAAATAAGTGTATTTTACAACTTTTTTCATTGGTTGTGATCTCCATTTATTCTTTTAAATAATGAGATTATTTATGAAATTGTTAAATCTTGATGTAAAGATAAGTGTAAGACATTTTGAGAAAGAATAGGCAAGGAAGGTTGAATTTTGTATTTTTTTTATTAATTCGGGTAAAGCGGTAGAGAGTATGGCGAGAGAGCTTGAGAGTAGGGTAAAATATGAGGTACGCAACTTGCTTGTGATACTGATTTGTCATATAAATAAAGGGAAAGGTGGACAGAAATTGCTTAGTATGGTGTTATTGTATAGAAAGTAATCCACACATTAGATCATGATATGACGTTACATAACTCTTGGGATTTAAAAGATTTTTATAGATTTAATTAAAAATACTACTAAGATTTTCAATGATATCTCTGGATGTAATTTAACTTCAAGCACTCATCCATGAAAAC
>JAJOOF010013677.1:0-27055 GCA_029582545.1 Solanum lignicaule
CGGGGGTATGGGTAGGGGTGGCGTAAAAAATGATTTTATTTTAAAATTTAAAAAATTTCCCAAATTTTTTCTTTTCTTAAAAAAATAATTTCACGGGAATGTTTGGAAAGGGGGGGGGTGTAGAGGTGGGGGTGGCAGGGGAGGGTGGGTAGGGGTAGGGGTGGCGTAAAAATGAAAAAAATTTAAATATGAAATATTTTCCAAAATTGTTTTTAAAAAATATGACGGGGATGGACTGGGTGGGGGAGTGTGGCGGCTGAGGGGTGGGGATGGCATAAAAATGAATATTTTGAAATTTGAAATACTTTTCAAACACAAATTTTTATTAAAAAAAATTGGCGAGGTTGGCCTGGGTAGGGGTGGCGGGATGGGGGCAGGGGGTAGGGGGAGGTGGTGTAAAAAAAATTAAATTAGAAATACTTTCAAAAAATATATTTCTGAAAAGAAAATTGATGAGGGTGGCGGGGGATAGGGTGTCCTTGTTTGGGGGACTGTCGGAGGGAATGGCGTAAAAGATAAAAATAAAATTGAAATATTTTTCAAAAGAAATTTTTTGGGTTGTTGGGGTGGGTGGGTGATGTAAAAAAATCTTGAAATTTGAAACATTTTTCAAAAATATTTTTTAAATTTTTTTATCTTGTTGTTTGATGGGAGGGGGGGGAGGGTAAAAATATATTTGAAATCTAAAAATTAAGAAAATTTTAAATTTTAATTTTTTTTTGAATGGGAGGGTCGCCTACGGGGCATGGGTAGGGTAAGAAAAAAATTAAAAGATAAAGTAGAGTTTTGGAAAATGTTTTCCTTAATTATGGAAGTGAAGTCATTTTCCTTAAATTTGAGGAAAATGAGTAGATTTGAAAAACATTTTCCAAACATTTTAAGCCAGCCAAACAATGAAAAATTGGAAAACATTTTCCAGCAAACCAAACACACCCTAAATTTTTGGAAAATGTCTTCCAAATCAACTCATTTTTCTCAAATTTAAGGAAAATGATTTTCCTTCAAAAGTTAAGGAAAACGTTTTCCATAACTCTACTTCATACTTAAATATTTTTTTCTTACCCTACCCCTGTACGTTGCGACTATCCCCATGAAATAAAAAAAGTTGAAATTTTTAAATTTTCTTATTTTTAAAACTTCAAATATATTTTTACCCCAACCCCTAAACCACCCCAGCCACCCCCACCAAGCCCACTCCCCGTCACCCCCACTCATGCCACTCCGTCAAAAAAATTCAAAATATAAATTATTTTTGGAAAATATTTCAAATTTATAAGTTTTTCATTTTTTACGCCATTCCACCCCTACCCTACTCCCCCACCCCCTCTGCCATCCCCACCCAGGACACCTCGTGAAAAAACTTATTTTTTAAATTCTCTTTGGAAAGTATTTTAAATTTTAAAAAAAAATCATTTTTATACCATCCCCACCTGTCACGACCCAAACCACCGGGCCGTGCGAGCACCTACATACTACCACCTAAGTAGGAGAACCCTCTTATCCCAACAGTTACAACATGCGGAAATTAAGTAAAACGGGAATAAAATGTACCTACGAGATTTTATAAATGGATTTCTTTTAACACAATTTTGGTTAAGACTTGTAAAGTAATTAACACCCACAAGAATCTAGTCTACACAGGTACAAGAGCTACTAAGAGTACAACTGGACATAATAAATAAGGACACAGCTCCCACCATGCGGAAGGAAGGATAGAAGCTGCTGGAAAAATTCTTCGTCTTCACCTAATGAAACATCACCAACCTGCATCAGACTATGCCAAAAAGGCATAGTAGGAGTAGTGTCAGTACAAACCACACGTACTGGTAGGCATGATCGGTCAACCCAACACCTACCATATAACATAAGAAAATCAACTAGTAAGAGTATGCAACAAATAACTCGCTTCTCCACCTTTACCCTCGCTTGAATACCTTAGAAATTACACTAGCACCCTCACTGCTAACCACCTTCTCAATCAATCTACCACTAGGTTCTTAATCATGGCCTAACCATTCTAATGCCTATAAGAGTCCACCATTACAACTACAAGCATTCTGGCTAACCACTCTCGAATCCCTTTCTCCAAGATGAAGTCTTCCTAAGTAATTACATCTTGTACACTACCCCCTCCCCCTGACTTCTCGTCCTTACAACACACGGACAGCCCTTGCTCTCAATTATTACGACCCTTGAACCCTTGGCCTTCCCGATTCATTCAACAACGAGATACACTACAAGTTCACTCAACATGAAGAACAATCATATATAATTCCTCATAACCATATAACAACTCTGGGAAATTACAATATCATTTATCATTACGAACCACATTCACAATCCTCAAGATACACAATTATGCCAAGTCGTTGGTTCTCTCACGGAACCCAAATCCAAACTGTTAGCATACCGAAACGTGGTACCCAATTCAATGTTTATGACGGAACGTGGCAACCGATCCCATGTTTATGCCGGAATGTGGCAACCGATCTAAGTTAGTGTGTCGGAACGCAATACCCGATCCACAAGCACAATCACAATGTATATCATCACAATCATACAGCAAGAGTGATTCATAGCATATATTTCTTCGTTCACACTTATTTACATTAGGTGTGATCAACAAGCTTCGTTCACATACATGCACGTATTATAATGAAAAAAGAACAAGTCTATATCACACAATCATAGAATCACAACTATCCCAATAAACTACTCATCAACGTATATCATATGAGCATTATTCCAACCATACTTTGTCCTAGTTCATCATCTAAGCCTTATTCTTAAGATTTAATCATATTATGTTCGGTGCACAAAGACCTACGCATAAATCCTACCGTTGATTTACATATATTACGCAGTGGGCACGGATTTATAACTACTCAATTCATAAAACCTAGCCTACCTGGGAGCCAAGCAGTTGCACGGAGTTTTGGTCTTTGATTCTTGATTTCGGGACTCGTGACGGTGATCTTGACCAAAAATCAACAATCCGTCGACATCTTTTCACTAGAAATATCTCTCTCCATCTTTCCCAAGCTTGGAGCAGATTTTTGGTGGTTTCTAGGGTGTTTTACGACTAATTTAGGCATTTTAGGAAGAAGCAGGAAATAAGAATTCGCGTTATTTACATTTTGCCTCGCCTATCCCAACCTGGCGACTATTTTTCCAGCAGTGGTGTTGCCGCCCTAGCGGCATCTGGCCCGCCTTGGAGGGACAGTGGCCCAGAATTTCCCAATTTTTTGTTTTTCCCTATTATTGATGGTTCAAGTCATTACAATAGATACAAATTTACCCCTCGTTCGTCCCCGAACGACTCGTGCATGGACAATCACACGCCCTACTTCGGAGTACTTCCAACTAACGAATAGGGTCATTACGAAACCCCGAAGAATGGTGACTTTTCAAATAGTTGACACAAGAAAGTATTATACCCAAAGACTAGAAGAAAATTGAGGCAACACACGAAGAAACAAATGTGTTTAAATTACACAGCCTGGCCCGCCAGGGAGGTAGCCCTCCCGCTAAGGCGGGGCCGCTGTGGCGAGGATCTCCCACTGAGGCAGGAGATCGGGAAACAATAAAAGGGGGCAAAACGGAAAAAATTTCCTATTTCTCCTTCTCTATACACAAAAACTCCCAAATTCTCTTGATTCACTTCGTCCCGAACGTCGATTTCAAGGTAAATTCCCATTCCTCACGCTTCTTCAACTCACTGTATACTTAAATACGATTGCATGTTGTTAAACAATCAATTAGAGAAGGTTTTAGGGGGGTCATTTTTGAATTTGAGCATAGGTTGATTGATTTGGTAGGAAAACGTAGCATCGGTACTTTCCTTATGTCCCCAACGTCTCCACAACTTCTTGGGCATAAGGATTTCGTAGAAATATGTTTGAATCGGTACCAAAACGGTTGGGGGAAGTTGAAGGGTCACTTGATGTAAAACTCCAATTTAGGCCTCATTTAGAAGTTATTTTGCCAATATACTTGCATAAATAGGTTCTAGGGTACTTTATATATTCTGATCTGCTGAAATACTATTGAAAATGGGGATATTGGGACGAAAAGGCGTGATAATCGTGCCTGGTGTTCGTCCCAGATGAAAGCCGTTCTGGCAACCTTCATCCCGCTGTGGTGGCCTCCATCATCCCGCTCTGGCGGGGTTTTGGCCGCTGGGGCGGGATAAGCCAGACCAGTGGCATGCATCCCCTTAGGATAGGAAAATTTCTCCTTTCTTATTTAAACCAGATAGAGCCTAATTTCCCGAGGTTCTAACATGCTTATCAACTTTTTGCAGGCTCTCTAAATAGCAGGTCCAAATGAGGAAAACCTACCCTTCGTTCGATTTCTCGATATTGCTAGTCAGGAGAGGTATCATGACAATAGAAATACGGGGTTCTACTGTGAGAGAGGGTTCTTGTTACTCAAGTTGGAGGAGAAGACGCATGCATTTTACGCTCGCCTGATAGAGTTCGAATGGACTCCACTGACTGAGGCTCCCCCGAATGCACATTTCACTTGGGTAAGGGAGTTCTACGCCATCATGCCCACTGTGCGATGGGACGATCCTCACCCGTCATTCATATTCGGGGAGTTTGCATCCCCCTTAATGCCACAGCCATCAACGAGGCGTTAAAGTTACCCAAGGTTCTGAATGTTGAGTACGAGGCTAAGCTGCGGGAGAAGGACCAGGGTTGGCTGAGGAACACCCTGATTGAGCCTGTGCGCTGGGATCAGGTGTACTGGGCTACTACCAACGGCATTACTAGCTCGGATTGGTCACCTAATGCTAAGAGGTGGCTACACTTGGTGACTAGGAGGATTCGCCCGTCGGGCAACTGTACCGACGTGACCTTTCATCGGGCCTTGGTGGTGGCGTGTGCTATACAGGGCATCGAGTTGAATGTGGGGGCTCAGATCATTTAGGAGTGGAAGATGTTCTACCGGGGCAGCAAGAAAGTTTTCTTCCTACCGGGACTTATTACTACATTGTGCAAGCGGACAGGAGTGCCACTCCTCGACACCGATAAGGTATTACCCATGGATCCCCCCTTACACCCTCTTTTGATCAGGTCAGGTTCTACTTCCAGGAGCAAGAGGAGAAGAACGGACAGGGCTAGCAGCAGTAAGGCGGTCGTGGATTCAGACGACGAGGCCCCACTCTCAGGGGCACAGGTCGAGAAGGATCTGGCGGCCGTCCGGAAGAGGTTGGGGAGTGCCTTCGCTGACTTCACCCTGGTTCCACCTAGCACTGCCCTAGAGGTTGAGATGCTCCGTTGTGAGCTACGCCAGGAGCGGAGGAAGGGTCTGGAGTGGGATGCCTGATGGTCCGGATATGAAAGACCATGAGGACCATATTCACTTTTGTTGCCCCTCGTCAGGATCTTCCCCGGGTCGAGAAAGGAGATTTCCAGCACTTTTTTTTATGGACGAGGCAGCGACCGGTCTGGTACCTCCGTAGGATCTATACTCAGATGTTAACACCACCCAGTCTGAGGGTTCTTGATTTGGCTTTCGTCGTTCTTGGGCTTGTAAATTCTGGGACAACTTGGTTTTTATCTTTTCGACTTTCTTATGTTTTGTAAGCACTTGGATGCTAGATTTCCTGCTTTTTTCCATAGTAAATGGTTAATTACTAAGTTTTATAGACTATTCTCGATTGTTGAATACTGATAGAATTGCAGGGGTTAGCCTGGATACCATTTGGGGTCCTTATTGGGAAACTTGGAAAAACTAGAGAGGGCAGGCTGAGGTTCTGCCTCACCTCATCCCGCTCTGGCGGTCTCGCCCTGGCGGGAATAATCTCTCTCCAGCGGCCAAATCGAAAACAGAACATCTGCCAAGATTTTTCTGGGGTTTTCTCTCTTTTCTAAATTTCACCAAGGTTCCCAGCTTGACCAAACAAACTTAGGATAATCCTGTGAACTAGGAGAAACCCTTAACTACTCCAAGTCAAACCCACGATACACAACCAATTCGTTCTTAACAATTCGGCACTACAACCAACACATCCCCGAGATACACCTAGACATTCACGCGGTTAATACACAAGCGCAAGACACGTTCAAATCTCCCTCCCAAATCGCCTCGTAGTTTTTATCTAAACCATCTCATCGAATCTAGTCAGGACCTTTTCGCAACGGGCTTTACAATGCTCAAGTCCTTACAACCCGCATAATTCCAACAATTTAGCCAGCATATTACACAGAATAAGGTTCAGACACACATTTATAGTACACAATCATATAATCACATTCAAGAAATTACGACTTCACATTCGCAGTTAGTTCAGACAACAAGAAGCACACATGCACCGTTTCCAAGATACAAACCAAAGACAAGTCCAAATTCTTAATTAGTTCGTTCCATGGACGACCATTTCTGGTCATACATGCAATTTCGCGACCCTTAGGGTCAGGTACCAATTGGAACCTTCTCATTTTCCAATTTGCTTTGCTTGTGGCCTCTCAGTCGTGACCACGACGTCCGGTTTACTTCGTGGAGATACCAATTGGATCGGGAGATACCAATTGGACTCAACTCATACCACAAGCGGCACTCGCACGAAAGGAGAGAAGAAGGTGGAACGACTTCCTAGAATGCTTCATAGCTTCCTCAGGATTAGATGTGCACATCAACACACCAATCCGCAGGAGTCTAGTCCATATTTGCTCTTGTACGAGAAAACCGGTAACATGGGCTCTGATACCAATTTGTCCCGACCCAACCCACCGGACCGTGTGGGCACCTACATACTACCACCTAAGTAGGAGAACCCTCTTATCCCAGCAGTTACAACATGAGGAAATTAAGTAAAATGGGAATAAAATGTACTAACTAGATTTTATAAATGGATATCTTTTAGCACAATTTTGGTTAAGACTTGTAAATTAATTAACACCCTCAAGGATCTAGTATAAACAGGTACAAGAGCTACTAAGAGTATAACTGAATATAATAAATTAAGGACACAGCTCCCACCATGCGGAAGGAAGGATAGAAACTGCTGAAGAAATTCTTCGTCTTCACCTAATGAAACATCACCAACCTGCATCCGGACTATGCCAAAAAGGCATAGCATGAGTAGTATCAGTACAAACCACACGTACTGGTAGGTAACATCGGTCAACCCAACGCCCACCACATAACATAAGAAAATCAACTAGTAAGAGTATGCAACAAACCACTCGCTTCTCCACCTTTACCCTCGCTTGAATACCTCAGAAATTACACTAGCACCCTCACTGCTAACCACCTTCTCAGTCAACCTACCACTAGGTTCTTGATCATGACCTAACCATTCTAATGCATATAAGAGTCTACCATTACAACTACAAGCATTTTGACTAACCACTCCCGAATCCCTTTCTCCAACATGAAATCTACCTAAGTAATTACATCACGTACACTAACCCCCCCCCCCCACTTCTCATCCTTACAACACACGGATAACCCTTACTCTCAATTATTACGACCCTTGAACCCTTGGCCTTCCCGATTCATTCAATAACGAGATACACTACAAGTTCACTCAACATGAAGAACAATCATATATAATTCCTCATAACCATATAACAACTCCGGGGAATTACAATATCATTTATCATTAAAAACCATGTACAATTTCACAATCCTCAAGATACACAATTATGTCAAGTCGTTGGTTCTCTCATGGAACCCAAATCCAAACGTTAGCATACCGAAACATGGTACCCGATCCAATGTTTATGCCGGAACATGGCAACCGATCCCATGTTTATGTCGAAACGTGGCAACCGATCTAAGTTAGTGTGTCGAAACGCAACACCCGATCTACAAGCACAATCACAATTTATATCATCACAATCATACAACAAGAGTGATTCATAGCATATAGTTCTTCGTTCATACTTATTTACATTAGGTTTGATCAACAATGTTCGTTCACATACATGCACGTATTATAATGAAACAAGAACAAGCCTATATTGCACAATCATAAAATCACAACTATCCCAATAAACTACTTTTCGACATATATCATATGAGCATTATTCCAACCATACTTTGCCCGAGTTTATCATCTAAGGCTTCTTCCTAAATTTTAATCATATTCCGTTCGGTGCACAAAGGCCTACGCATAAATCCTACCGTTGAATTACATATATTACGTAGTGGGCACAAATTTATAACTACTCAATTCATAAAACCTAGCATACCTGGGCGCGAAGCAGTTGAACGGAGTTTTGGTCTTCGATTCTTATTTTCGGGACTCGTGACGGTGGTCTTGACCGGAAATCCACAATCCGTCGACATCCTTTCGCTAGAAATCTCTCTCTCCATCTTTCCCTAGCTTGAAGCAGCTTTTTGGGGGTTTCTTGGGTGTTTTACGAATAATTTAGGTATTTTAGGAAAAATGAGGAAATAAGAATTCACGTTATTTACATTCTGCCTCGCCTATCCCGCCCTGGCGACTATTTTTCCCGTTGTGGCGTTGCCGCCCTAGCGGCATCTGGCCCACCCTGGTGGGACAATGGCCTAGAATTTCTTGAATTTTTGCTTTTTCTTATTAACGACAGTTCGGGTCGTTACACCACCCCTGCCCCCCCTCCCCTCGGGCTACCCCATACCACCCAGGCCACCCAATCAAAAAAATTTTAACAAAATAAGTTGTTTTCTGAAATATTTCAAATTTTAAAAAACTCTATTTTTACACCAACAACCACCCCTCCTCTGCCACCCCCTACCCAGGCCACACCGTCAATTTTTTTAAAAAAAAGTTGTTTTTGGAAAATATTTTTTTGGTTAGGTCTTGGTTCGAAAGTTTGGGTCAGTCATATCTCAAGGTCAAATTTGAAACGGTTATCATCGTCTTGTTCTAGTTTGGGAGTCAGGGTCAGATCCTAGATCAATTATTAGGGTTGATATTTGGATCAGAAATTATTTTCCTAAGAGTATTTTCTAGTCTCAAGCTAAAAATAAATGAGATTTTGGATAAAATCATCCTTCAACTATGACTCAAATCTAATGTACATCTTTGTATTATCTAACTGAGCAAATAACATACTTATACTATCCAAAAAATAACAAGATTCATCCTTCAGTCTATCTTTGTCAAGAAACTAATTGAACAAATAGTTTTTTATTTTTTTTAACTTGGTCATTTTTAGTCACGGCGAGAATATCAAAGCTACCTAAAAAGAATAAGGATATGGATAGGAAATGAATCTTTAATTCTCAGAATTTAAATTTGGTGTGTTATTAGTTTATATGTTTTTTGTATCATCAAGTAAATTGACTTGCAACAATACATAAGTCGTGAAGTATTTATACAGTATGTTCCGATGGTTAGAAAGATTATGTAAGAAAATCATTTTAAAAATATTACGCCCAACTATTAAGAGATTTTTTTTAATAAAATATTCAGTACGTATGTATGTAATATACAATGCAATTCACATTTTATACAATGTACAGAAATGCTTGAAATTAGTGAAATTACGTGAGCGTTTAGTTATGAAAATTTTAAAAAATTACTTTAGTTGAAAAATTTTGAAGTTGGAGTTGTATTTGACCATATTTTTTACAAAGAATTTTTAGAATTTGAATATATTTTGTCTGAATATGGTTTAAGCCCTCAATTTCTAAATATTAGAAAAACAACTTTACTGGCATAACCATGTGTGTATATTCATATGACCTGACACATTTTTTGTAGGTGGCGTGAGTTTCTTAAAAAAATTGATACAAGGATGAAACTTGCAACTTTTTGGATAGTGTAAGGATGTTTTTTGTTCAGAAGGATGTACTTTAAGTTTAAGTCATAGTTCAAGGATGAGTTTTTAGCCAAATTTTGGCTAAAATCATCCCTCAACTATGACTCAAATCTAATGTACATCCTTATATTATCTAAACGTTCAATTTAGAGTTTATGGGATTACTAGAAAAAGATGAATGAAGATTTATTTGAGTTTGATAAAGTATTTACTGTTATAAAATGAAGAAAATAAATTGGAATTAAGTAGAGTAGAGATAGAAAGACACAAAGTAATAATAGTATTAACTTTCCTTTATTATTGTATGTGCTTACTTCTTCTTATCATTTCATATTACAAGAGGAGATATATATATAGGCTATAAAATTTGGGCACAAAGTTACTTGGCCACAAAGTTACTTGGTCACGAAGTTTACTTGGCCACAAAGTTACTTGGCCACAAAGTTTACTTGGCCACAAAGTTACTTGGCCACGAAGTTTACTTGGGCACAAAGTATATTGTGTGGACATTCATTTTACAACACTCCCCCTTGGATGTTCATGTAAAAATAAATTTAGTGAAAGAAAAGGTTCAGTAATACGCATTGTTTGCTACCTCATTAAAAATCTTTACCAGAAAAATCCAATGGGATAAAACCTGGTAAAGGAAAAAAGAGTGCAATGCGTATTTACTCCCCCTGATGAAAATATTACTTAATAGCTCAAAGATGGCATATTCCGATCTTGTAACTCAACTTCTCAAAGGTTGAAGTTGGCAATATCTTGGTGAATACGAATTGTTGAACATTTGTTTCATCCTTGTTTTGAAGATCATGAGTAAGAAAAGGAACTTCGATGAAATATATTTTGGTTATTCTCCTTTGATGTGTCCTCCTCTTAGTTGAGCACATGCAGCATTGTCTTCATATAATGTTGTTGGAATATCTCTTTTCAAAGGAATACCACATATTTTCTGGATATGTTTATAGATTTCATTCGAATATATTTTGACAATTACTCAATTTGTGTTCTTGTCGGTTTAGACAAATTGCTCATTTAAATTTTTAGTAGCAACAACCAAGCATTTAAAGATACTTTCACTTGTATAAAAATCAAATTGACTGTCTTGTGGAATCATTTGATATGATAGTATTTCGACATGAAAATAAATAACTTTCTTCAGGTCAAACTTCATAATCTCCTGCAATTTCACGGTCAATAAATCTTGACACAATTGATCTAATAATTTATATCGATATTTGATTCACTCTAATATTTCCACTAATATAAGAGATGTTATATTTTGCATGCATATTAATAAAATTATTTACCATAAATAATAATAGCAGGATACATAAGTGCACCAATTGCACTATGACATGGTATTTTCTAACCATTTTAATGAGATCAAAAATTGATCTTTATGCTATGCGATCTTACAACCATTGGGGTACTATTCAATGGAATCACTTTATAACCTTTTAAATCCTTCAGGAATTTTCATATAATATTTACATTCTAGCTAGATATGATAATCATTCATCATGCGTATTCAAGTTTTTCATATATTGTCAGACTAATAGAAACCTCATTGCATCCACCCTAGGAGAATACATCTCCATACAATAATGTCAGGACTTTTCCGAAAAGTCTTTATTTTCCAATGCACAAGCCGTACTTTATATTTTACGATTTTACTTATCGAACAATAATTCATTTGTACCCCACTGACATTATATTTTGGTATATGGACAATAAGTCCAAAACATCACTTTTTCAAGAGAAATATAATATACTTGAATTGTATTTTCTTTGGCCAACCATTTATCTGTCAACTTTCGAAAGATTTAATTTCAAGATCCTCATCACCATTCATAATTTTGAGCGCTAAATTTTATTAAAGATATCGTCGACGGTTTATTTGATATCGATTCTAATAGGACATAACTTACCGAGCTCTCTTTATTTTTCATCATTTTCAGTTACCTGAACCTTTACCAAAGTTTTATGAAGTGTTATGTCATGGTGCTTTTTCTAAAACACCTGCCTCATTATTATGACCATCTTAATCATTTGCTCATCTTCTTTGTCAAGAAGTTTAATCTTTTGAATCGATTTATCTATCACGCTTCCGGCATGCGATAAATTATGTCCTTCAAGGATCTTTCATTTGAGCATTTATAACTGGATTATAACATATGGTCAGTGAATATGTCTGACAATTGACTTAAGTTATATTTTCAACGAGGATCATATCAATGATATGTCATTGTGCATAAACTTATTTTCCAGTTGCTTATCATCTCCCCCTACCATTCACCCAACTTTATTTGGGAACTCATCTTTATGCATTGTGTAGTGGTGGAGCAATTGAATAATATATCACACATTTAAATTTCTAGATGAGAATTATTTGGTTCCTGACCCTGAACCAATTCTAATAAGGGAATCTTGTTGGCTTAATACATACAAGTGTTGCTATACTTTAAACAACACATCTCATACCAAATTTCTGTTGGGAGTTTTGTTCTCATAGCCAATGGTTTAGCTATAATTGGAGGCATATAATTTTTGCTTAAACCACTTGGATATATACCAACATTATCAATATAGTTTTATAATTTGAAATGTGCTCTTGATTTATCAATTCGAGCAAACAACCTTTGCAAAAATCAAATTGCAAGTTGATAATAAAGCACATGTGACCATGACATAAATGCATCTATATAATAGTAAATGGACCACATGGCGGGTGAACGGTCCCATATTCACCTTTTTATACATTTCAAAATTTCAGGATATACAATCTCAACCTTAGTTGGTACAACGATAATTTTATCAAAGAACAACACAAGAGAATTCTTGAAGAATTTATTAGTTCTTCAAATATATATATATAACCACATAAATTCTCATTTATTTTCGTATCATATTTGAACCGAGTTGGTCGTCAACCGGTCATGCCAACTGATATTTATTTCAATAAACTTCTAGTTTATTTTGCATGTGATTACATCATCATGCACATATTTAGTTACCACAAACAATATGAAAAATAGGTAATCTTTCACATAAATATTTATAATCCACTTTGATTGTAGTAATATGATGATCATAAATCTTTCCATATTTTATAGTCTCAATATTATTATTTTTCTTTAACTATTTCTTTGAAACTTAAAAGTTTCTTTCGAGACTTACTACAATTCCAATATCATGAGCAATTTTATTTCTTTGAGTAGTAGCACAGTAGCTCACCAAAGCTCACAATTAACATTGGATACTACCACATACTTCATAACATTGTTTGTCTAGTAAACATTTCTTTCAAGGAGAAATTTATATCATTATTGTCATGGTCAAAATCATTACAAGCAAAACGTATTTCTTGATTTACTTTTGTCATTAGTATCTCCTCCCTTTTTATTTAATATCTGACAAAATATTTTTTTGGCATACAGAGATACATAATAAATGACAAAAAAAAATGTGGCAAAAAATCATTTTCTTCTTTTACCCTTTCGGTAGTTCATAACAAACATACCATAATATTTGTGATGTACTAAAAGTACTTGACCAATGATCTTTTATACCAAAATAATTGTTTTATTTATTTCTCTCTAACCTCCCTTAGGGGTGAGTTGTGGTATTTATTAAATCATACATGAGTATGTTTTTATTTATTGTTTTCATTATCTCTTGAAACATTAATTCACTTTTAAGAATGATCCACTTTTCATGATACATATCACAAGTTACATTCTCTTCAAGGAATTGACCATAATCATATATACATTCTTCATTATTTTTCCTTTCATTCAAAATTCGTTGTCATGCTTTGAAATTTATCATATTCATATGACATACCTCAACATCACTTTTGAAAGTCAAGCGTATCATGACTTTATCTTCCTTTCCTTTGATGGAGGATTTATAAACTTATCAAATTATTAGGTCTCATAGCAAACATGTTTCTAATGACCTTTCATATCATTTGATGACAAAAAATACCTTCACTCTTTGAAGGACCATTTTGAGAACTCATAATGTTCTTTCTTTTATAATTTTCACTATGATGAGTATTATTATTTTGTCCATTCACGTCCATATTCATATGTCCAATCATAAAATAATCTTGTCATCTTTCAAACTTTTGTTGTATTGCTATCACATTCACTTAAATGAATAGAGCATATTCAGTTGGACGGACTTTCGCAATTTTAGCAAGCAAGAGCATATCGATTTGCTCGATCATCATTATATATATATATATATATATATATATATATATATATATATATTACATTGAAACTTTAACCCACTGTCCTATCCATACAAAGGCGTGTTAGGCCAAAATACGAAGGGACTTGAACCCAAAATCTTATCATCATGGTGCATCGAGACTTTAATCGATGTTTTACCCCTTTGATGCGGTGAAATTTGAATCCACCGTCTTACCTCAATCAATGACATCATATATAGTCCAAAATAAAATTCATCCTTGAGCCTTTAAAATATTGTTACTTTGTTATTAATAGCACAAATAAATTTAGTCATAATAACACTTCAAAAGATCATGTACAAATTATTACCGAAACAAAGTTGATCCTCATAGATGGCTCTGAATATTATTTTCAACTTAAAAGTGTTATTAATAATTCACTTATTGAAAGATCAACAAATTAATTCTCAACATTGACTTCATTTGTTGCTAGTTAAGAAAATTTCTTTCTTCAATTGTAATTCATAGATAAAGCAACTAGAGGTAAACACTAATAATCACAATAAATAAAATGATATCTCAAATTAAATTCAACTTATGAGGATAATTATTTGGCTCGTCATATGTATTTTATCTTATTTCATGATTCAAGATATATCCAACCTCATTTGGAATGTAAAGATTATTACTTAAAAACTAACATAATAATTCATAATAACAGAATCCTTCTAACTTTTCAAGATTAGAAATCATTCAAATGCATATTTCTAATGGAAAGAAAACTCATTATGCTAATCCTTTCTGAAACATAGTGACAAATGAAATGAAATCTTTCTAAAGTGTTGAACTATTTTTGCTTTAGTGAATTGATGACTTCATGTTAGAAATGATGTTTTAAACATGTGTAGATGAATAATTTATAATGAAAATACATCTATATTCTCATATTTGCACATAACATGTCAATAATAATCTCACTTTATTTTTTTATAGATTAATTAAAGTGGAGACCCAAAGCTCAAATGATAAGATCATTTTATTATTATTACTATAATTATTTTTGTTTAGTTGAGCCAAAATAAAGCATAAAGAGGAAATATACTTTTAAAGAGAGTGAAAAAAAATCACAAATTTGAAAGTGAGTATATCATAGCTATTGCTAACTAAAAAGCTTAATTCAGTTAATTATATATATTAAAATTCACCGAATCAAAGTTCATACTATACAAAAAATTATTTACATTAAGATATAAGAACGACACCGATAGTAGTGCCAACCTAAACATCTTTTGCATAGTACTAATAAGTTCTAAACAACTTTTTAAAAGTTCTTGTTATCAAATAAATGTTAGATTCAAATAAAAGATACGGAAAGGTGATATTGTGTCATAAAATTTGCTCATTATTAAATGCTTGGTAAAATACATATCTGATACTTACCATACCGAAAGATCTCTCCAATTTAGCTACTCATCTCATGTATATTTTTGAGATAGGTCAGAGACTCGTGCTGATAACGTATTATAAAATGAATATAATAAATTGGAATTAAGAAGAGTAGAGATAGAAAGACACAAAGTAATAATAGTTGTAACTTTCCTTTATTATTGTATGTGCTTACTTCTTATCATTTCATATTACAAGAGGAGATATATATAGGCTATAAAACTTGGGCCCAAAGTTACTTGGCCACATAGGTACTTGGCCACTAAGTTTACTTGAGCACAAAGTATATTGTGTGGACGTTCATTTTACAACATTAACAAATATAATTTTGTGAACATTGAGTATTGTAATCATGATTTGTTTGTGTAACATCTTCTAAGATCAATATGATAGTGTTTTGTGTACTTGACATATTAGACATGAAAATGATAATTTTTAATTTTTCATATGTGAAAAAGAAAAATTAAAAATTGATATTTCAAAATTCATGTCTAGATTTATTGTTTTGATACTTGAGAAATTTTTCACGCTTCGCGCGGTTATGAAACTTCTTCTAAATACACACAAATGATTTTCATTGAAGTAACAAATATATACCGCTCATTCATATGTTGCTGTTGGAAAAAGATGACTCGGTTGGAGATGCTAAGTGCCCATTTGGATTAACTTATTTTTAGATGCTTTTGACTTTTAAGTACTTTTTAAGTCTTAGAGGTATTTGGAAAGGTTATAAAGTTCTTTTAAGTATTCACTTTTAGTCCAAAAAAGTTTTAAAATAAGTCAAAGGTAGGATACCATCTACTTCTGACTTTTAACTTTTTACTGATAAGTTATTTTTTATAAGCTCATCAAAACAGACCCTAAGGCCCTTTAGAACATAATAAATAAATGGATCAGCATGCTTAAACTGATTAAGAAAAAATATATATGAAGGAAGTTGTGGCGGATCCGCTCATTTGAACACAACATTTTCAACACAAAACAAAAATTTATTTCTTAAGATGTACACGTTATGTGGTAACACAATTCTATAAAATCTTGTACAACAAATGAGAAATTTGATCTTATAAAATTGAAGAAGAAGACAAACTATCTGAGAAAAAATTGATGCTCTGTTGAATAATTAAGATTCAAACAATATATCAACAATCATACACACAGTACAATTAACCATGTTTCCAACTCAAACATGATCAAAAGATTATCATTCACTAATTGGTGTAAAACTGCAAAATTCCTATAACCAAATCAACTTAATTGCTGCTAATTTTTTTTTATTGTGGGGTAAGGGGGAAGATCTATATATTAATAGAACTTGCTCGAACTCTTTAAAAATGTTGTTGGGTTCATGTTAGATCCTCCAAAAGTAAGAGAATCCACCACATGTACGGAAGCATTTTTGAATAGGTCAAACAACATAAAATAGAACATTATACAAAATAGTATATGTTCAATACATAATACTCTTTCATAGTCACGATAACTAAGTGATGAAAAAATATGTATAATTGTGACATGAAGAGGAAAAAAGAAGCAAAGGAGGGATAAATACTTACAGATGTTGTGGTGGGGTAAAAATATTCTTCTCAGTAATATGTTGTTCGCAACAAATTTTCGTAAGCGCTGAAAATTAACTGCAAGTAAAATAAATAAAAGAAAAGTATTATTTTTATTGATGAATCGTTGTGAGTACAATTATGTTGCTCTCTTGATTCTTCTCTCCTAAGCTTCTCCGTGATTCGAGGGCCTTCAGTAGCGTATTTCTCGAATGTAGGATGATGTAGACCTCCTTGAGATGTATATGATCTCCGGGAACATCAGGAAGTACTTCGTCGTTGCAAGTCGATCTCTAGAAAGAACTCCGTTGACCACTCCTTCGAAGAGCTATGTAGCTAGTGTTGTAGCTTTCTCTAATTGCAAAATGCTTGTTGAAGATTTGTCTTTTCTCCCTCCTAAGCTTCTCCAAGATTCGAGGGCCTTCAGTAGCGTACTTCTCGAATTGTTGGATGATGTAGACCTCCAAGTTGTTGATCTCCGGGAACGTCAGAAAGCGCTTCGTCGTTTCAAGTCGATCTCCGGGAAGAACTCCGTTGATCGCTCCTTGGAAGAGCTATGTAGTTGATGTAGCTTTCTCTAATTGCAAAATGCTTGTTGAAGTGTTTTTTTATCCTAGAATGTCATGTCCATCCCCTATTTATAGTTGTAGGGGTGGACAAGGTTGCATATGATTGGCCAAAGGATGTCATTTTGACACTTGGCATGTTGTGATTGGTTCTTGCACTTGATTGGGACTACGACCTCATTTGGACACGTGGCGCCGCCTTATTGGTTTTGGATGCCTAGTTAATGTGACATGTGGCATGAGTTTGGGCTTCAAGGTGAAATGGACCTTGGATTTGAATATAATAAGATGGACTTATTTATTTGTAAAGCCCAAATTTATCATTCAGCCCAAATGAACATAGATTTAATTCAAATTTTGTATGAATTTAATCCAATACAATTTATGTGTCTACAAATTCCTCTTTCAATTGTTGATGAGAAGCAATCTTTGGGTATCAACTGTGACAACATTTGTTTCTTTCTTTACTTTCATACTTTGTAACACTTGTATTCTCAAATGTTGAAGTTTCTTTTCTAATATTATTATTATAACCTTAAACGAATAAAAATCTATCTATATATACCATGAGAAAGAAAAAATACCACCACAAAATTTCTCAATTATTCAATTTTGAAAAATAAAATTTAAAATTTAAAAATAAGATAAATTTAAAAATGGTTTTTAAAAAAACTAAAATTACGTGTTTTTTTTTTCCAAAAATAGTTACCACAATTTTTAAAAAACAATAGAAATAAAAGGACGGATGAAATCCATTATCCCATTTTCTTCCACTTCTTTTAAATTTAGAAAATGCAATTATTTTTTTACATAAGAGTTTGCAATTTTGAAAAAAAAAAGTTACAAAATTTCAAAAATATTAAAATTTGAATTTCAAAAAATAACTAACCTTATCAGTTGAAAACGCCCTCTTAAAACTATTACTACACACCCTCTTAAAACTAATTCTTTAAAATATGTATTCAAACAAATGTATCAGCATCACAATTAACAAAATCACAATATTTTTATTTCTACTCTAACACAAAATGTAACAATTTTGGTACGCAAGAAGAAGAAATTTATGACGTGAAGGTGAAAATTTTGGTGTCAGGATAAATGCTAGGTAATATTGCTAAAATCTAGGAATTACAAATTTATAATTATTTATTTATTTAGCTTTTAAGAAAATAATGGTAACTTTTATTTTACAACACACGTTCTTAATATATTTTATTTTGAAAATGATTTTAAAGCAATTATTACAATTAATTGAAAAATAATTTTAAAACTGAAACAAATTGTAAATGAAAAGTTTTAAAACTTTCAATTACACCTCCACGTATACACAAATTGTAAAACTTATCATCTAAAAGAATTTAAATCTGTATTGTAAAATTCACGTGCATTTTTTTTTAAAAAAATAAAAATAAAATCAGGTTTTTAATTTACGTTATTTAAATTAAATTAGTTTTCTTTTTAATTATTTTATTATTCAATGCTCATTATTTTATTGAATTTTAGCATCCAATATTTAAAATTAAAAAGTAACTTCTTATGTCTAAACTAATCCACACCCTCACTCACGTTCCCTATAAATACTTTCATACCCATTTGCTCATAGAATAGAGGTATAAATGGATAAAGCTAAATAAATAAAATATTACAAAATATTTATTTAGATAAAGATAGTAAATCAAAATTAATTATCGTTCATGATAAAGTCAAATACTTAGAGATAACTGGCAATCTCTATTTATAATTCTTTTTGATGAATTTGTGGAAAAAAATTCAAAGGATGCTGTGAAATTTTTTTCTCACAAAAGTTAGAGAATTTTGAAGCAACGAATCATGCTCTCTGAAGAAATTGTGGAGTCCATCCCATATTTTTTGGTCAATTTTTGCTACTCAATTACTACAAGTAATTATTAAAAAGGAATAGTGACAAGTGAAAATAAAAAAATTTGGTGGTTGGCAAATTGGTAAGATTTGCAGCCCTTTGGACTTTGCTACATTTGCCTATGTCATTAGTGACATAGGCATTGGTTTTCTACTTCTATAAATAGAGCATTCTTGCTCATTTGTAGAACACACCAAGTTAGAGAGAAAAACCCATTTTGAGAGCAAAGTGAGGTATTCCATAGACTATACAAGAAAACTAGTCTGTGAAGAAAAATAGAGTGTGAGCGATATTTTAGTAAGGTGGAAATCAAAAGAGTGTTATTCCTTTTGAGTGTGTAGTAGTCACTTTGAGTATTGTATTCGTGACTACACAGTGTAAAATTCCTTACTATAGTGATATCAGTTGCTCCTCTTGGCCCATGGTTTTTCCCTTATTTAAAAGGGTTTTCACGTAAAAATTTTGGTGTCATTATTTTCCCATTTTATTTCTATCATTTGACCATATATATTTTTGTGTTAGTCCGTGTTTTCCCAGCAAACTGGTATCAAAGCCAAGGTTTTATCTGAGTATGCTCTGTGGTTGCAACACAGTCTGAACTTTCACGTCAAAAAAGATTTACTTTGGTTTGCAATAACTATTTTTTTGGGGGGGAAATGATGGAAGCCAACACAAGTAGAATGGTTACTTTGAATGGTGTCAATTATGCCACTTGGAAGGGGGAAATGGAAGATCTGCTTTATGTCAAGAATTTTTATCAACCAGCCTTTACCAATGTAAAGCCTGATAATAAAACAGCTGAAGAGTGAAATATGTTGCACAGACAAGTTTGTGGATTCATTAGGCAATGGGTAGACGATAATGTGTTGAACCATATTTCTGGGGAGACACATGCTCGAACCCTATGGAAGCATCTTGAAAGTTTGTATGCTCAGAAGACTGGCAACAACAAAATGTTCTTAATAAAGCAGATGTTGAGTTTAAAGTATCATGATGGTTCTCCGATGACAGACCATCTGAATAATTTTCAGGGGATCCTGAACCAATTATCTGCTATAGGCATCAAATTTGATGAAAAAATTCGAGGTTTGCTTCTACTTGGTTCCCTACCAGACTCTTGGGAAACATTTAGAACTTCATTGTCAAATTCTGCTCCGGATGGTGTGATCTCAATGGATCCCGTCAAGAGTAGTGTCTTGAACGAAGAGATGAGAAGAAAATCTCAAGGTTCTTCTTCGTCGGATGTCCTGATAACTGGCTCCAGGGGGAGAAACAAAACTCGTGGTTCTCAGAGTATAGAACAAAATAGGAGAAAATCCAAAGGCAGGCTTAAGGATATTGAGTGCTATAATTATGGCATGAAAGGGCACACAAAGAAGTTCTGCAGGAAATTGAAGAGGGAGAACAAAAACAAAGAGGAAACTAAAGAAGATGGCAAAAAAAATTGCCTAGCCACAGTCACTACCGAAGATCTTGTTACCGTCCTTGATGCAGATATGATAAATATTGCTTGTAATGAGTCAAGCTGGGTTGTGGACACTGGTGCCGATCTCACGTGACATCAAGGAGGGTTTTTTCTCTTCTTATACTCCTGGTGATTTTGGAACCTTGAGTATGGGTAATGAGATTGTTTCTAGGGTGGTTGGTATTGGTATAATTTGTTTGAAAAGTAGTGTTGGAACTAAACTAGATTTGAACAATGTGAAACATGCTTCTGATGTTCGTTTGCACCTGATTTATGTTGGTGTTTTGGATGATGAAGGATATGTTACTACCAACGGTGATGGAAAATGGAAATTCATTAAGGGTTCCTTGGTTGTGGCTCGTGGTAACAAATGTCGTGGTCTATACAGGACTACAGCTTCTGCTTGTGCTGATATGGTGAATGTGGTTGAGAGCGATAACTCTTCAACGTTATGGCACAAGAGGCTTAGCCACATCAGCGAGAAAGGACTTAATGTTCTAGCCAAGAAAAAACTATTGTCAGATTTCCATAGTGCTAAATTGCAAAAGTGTGACCACTGATTGGCTGGTAAACAAAATAGAGTTTCCTTTAAGTCCTACCCTCCTTCAAGAAAGACAGAATTGCTTGAATTGGTGCACTCTGATTTATGTGGTCAAACGAAGACAAGGACTTTGGGTGGTGCACTCTACTTTGTCATTATTGATGACTGCTCGAGAAAACTTTGGGTCTATGTCTTGAAGACTAAAGATCAAGTGTTAGGTGTCTTCAAGCAGTTTCAGGCTTCAGTTCAAAGAGAAACTGGAAAGAAACTGAAATGTATTCATATTGATAATGGTGGTGAATATTGTGGACCATTTGACGAATGCTGCAAGCATCAAGGTATTAGACACTAGAAGACTTCTCCTAAGACTCCTCAGCTTAATGGTTTGGCTGAGAGGATGAATAAGACCTTGATGGAAAGAGTTAGATGTTTGCTTTCTGAAGCAAAGTTGCCGAACTCATTTTGGGGTGAGGCTTTATTTACCGTTGCACATGTTATTAATCTATCTCCTACTGTTGCTTTTGTCACGCCCCGAGCCTACACCCTGGGTGAGACTGGCACTCGAAGACTATTGATGGCCCCAAGCGAACCCTTGGCCGGGCTTACTAACTAGCGGAAGACTTAACTCATCACATAAACATTTATGATGAAACTAGAATGTTATAAAGGAACATTCAACTGGAAATTTAGACAAACTTAAGTCTTTAACATAAGAAATGAAAAGTAAAGATAGCTGAAATAACTAACTGATTGTTTGTCTATGAAGCCTCTAAAACAACAGAGATGGATGTTGGAACAAACCCTACAACATCCTAATGAACTAAATTAGAAAGAAGTGAAAATAGATCATTCGGAATGCAAGGAGGCTCACCGACTGACTCTGAACTGCTCACTGGATCAACGGTGCGCTGAAATGCCGATCCTAGTTACCTTTGTCTGCATCATCAGACGATGTAGGCCAACTGGCATTAGTACATTGAATGTACGAATATGCGAGTTGGAATGCTAAAACAACATTGGCTTGAAAAGGAATCTGAAAGAAACTGAAAAACTTACCTGGCTCAACTCAACTCAACTAACATAATTTATCTCATTTCAATATAAAACAATTTAAAACAAGTGCAATATAAAAAAAAAGTTGTTTAAAAACATGATGTCAACTCTGTGTGTATGCAAAGATACATATAACTCTGAGATATATGTAAAAAATACAATAAATTGATGTATATAAAAAATACAATAACTTCTGTGGGATTTTCTCTAACCGACAACCATCACATAAGAGTTATAGTGATGATACAGTGATCTACCTCACGCTGCCAGAGCATCCTATACCCGGCCAAAGGTATAGGACTAAGTGGATCCACTAGTCTATTGTGAAAAAGGATAATCTAAAAAGTATGACCTTTTCCTACCCATGGTGGCTACATGATTTTATGGAGACGTGAGTTATCTGAACTCATGTTCGCCCCCAATTCGGTGCTCAATACTACTCCCAAAATATACTAGCTCTTATGTTTAAAAACATACTTCTTCTGTGATTTGAGATTAGTGCTCAAAAACTTAGCTCAAAGGTTATCTTGGAAATCTCAGTTTCCCTGTTTGCTTCATTTAGAAAGGTATTACTCTTTTCTGAAAACTAGCCCGAAGGCCCTTTGGAAATCTCAGTTTCCGCTCTTATTTAAATGTGTAAAACATTTTAAATCTCTTTGGGAAATACTTAGTCCCCATATGTTTCTTTGAAGAAAAGAACTTCAACATTACTCTTTACTGAACTCAAAACTTAAGTCTTAAAACAAAGTTAAAACGTTTGTAAAAGACTTATGAAAACTTGAAATGAACTTTTCTTACTTGACTCTTGACTTCTCTTGACTTTGATCTTAACTGTTCTTGACTTGACTCTTAACTGATCCTTAAATTGAATTATGGATTCAAGGATTAAGATTTGTGATTGGAAAGATCTCATGTTGTTTAGGAATGATTTTAGATAGCTAAACCTGAGAAAAGACCGAAACTCAAGATTTGAAGGTGGGTCCGCAATGCGGAGGTATAATTAAATTTTGGTTCCGAAAATGTCTTTTGAGGCAGAACATCTTGTGTCAGCTCCGCGACGGGAAGCTGAAATGTTCAAATCTGGGAACTAGGAGCACAACGTGTGGCCACCCCTTTATTTCGTCCGATGAAATTTCTTCTCCGTTTTCCAACCCCAAATCACCCAAACTCGGTTCTTTTTTCCAGATTAATTTTAGATACAAATACCCAGTAAATGTACCTAAGAACCTAACTCGAAACGACCCTATAATGCGACATAATGAACTCAGAAACTTCCTAACTCAGTCAAATTCAAGAACAATATATGAATTCAAGAATAGGTATCAAGATCATCAATATTCATATGCTTTTAGGATGAATCCAAACTGAAATAAATATTCTTGTCACGTGGGAGAATGATCCCAACGTTATGAAAGACTCACATGCCTGATAGAAGCAAATCCTTGGCGAAACACCAACTTCCTTGATCGATCTTGATGAATTTGCCATTTTCTCCTTCCTCTTTTCTCTTCTCCTTTCCCCTTAGCCCTAGCGTGAAATCCCAAATTCTAAAACTGACTAAAATCTAATTTGACCCATATTAAACTCCTAAAAATGGATTAAAATAATAGGGCAATGAAAAGACTAAAATACCCCTTAAAATTTCGGATTGGACATTTCCTTAATCCAACAGCCCAACTTCCAAAGGGCATAACTCACTCATACAAACTCGGAATCGTGCAAACTTGGTGGTGTTGGAAAGATAGTTCCAAGAGCTTTCCAACCATATCTGTAACTTCACCTAATTCATCCTGATCTAGGAGTTATGGCCGATTGAAATTGACCAAAAACTAAATTTTAACTTATTTGCAATTTTCCAGATTTCCTTGTACTTTCCAAAAATAACTATTTCCAGATTTTAAACTTCCTTCTAGTTCTTTCTAGTTGCGAGATGTTACAGCTTTGCAAAGTGATGTTCCAAATAGAGTTTGGTATGAAAATGATGCTTCCTACGACCATGTGAGTATTTTGTTGCAAAGCTTTTGTACATGTGCCGAAAGATGAGAGGTCAAAGTTAGATGCCAAGACAAGGCAGTGCATCTTCATTGGATATGGCCTTGATGAATTTGGTTACAGGCTATATGATCTAATTGAGAAGAAACTCATGAGAAGCCGTGATATTATTTTCATGGAGAATCAAACAATTGAAGATATTGACAAAGCAGAGAAGCTAGAATCTTCAATTTTTGATGGCATAGTTCATCTAGATGAAGTTCCTCACACAAGTATGCATGATGTTCTTGGGCTTGATGATCATGGTGACGCCCATAATCATGTATCGAATCAACATGTTGATGTTGATAATAACAATGATATTGTTATTGATAATCCTCATGCTCATGAAGTTGTGGACGAATCAAATATTCCACTTAGGAGGTCCACAAGACAACGGGTTCCTTCCTCTCGTTATTCACCCAATGAGTATGTGTTACTCACTGACGGGGGAGAACCTGAATCTTATGAGAAGGCCATGGAAGATGAGCACAAGGATCAATGGATTGAAGTCATGCAAGATGAGATGAAGTCTCTGCATGAGTACCACACTTATGAGTTGGTAAAATTGCCCAAGGGTATGAGAGCTTTGAAGAACAAGTGGGTCTTCAAAGTTAAAGTTGAAGAACACAACTTGAAACCCAGGTACAAAGCTAGATTAGTTGTTAAGGGATTTGGTTAAAGAAAGGGTATTGACTTTGATGAAATATTTTCTCCTGTTGTGAAAATGTCATCGATTCGTACAGTTCTAGGTTTGGCTGCTAGTCTTAATTTAGAGATTGAGAAGATGAATGTGAAGATGGCTTTCCTTCATGGTGGCCTAGAAGAAGAAATTTATATGGAACAACTTGAGGGCTTCAAAGTATAAGGTAAAGAATTTTTTGTGTGCAAACTCAGAAAAAGTCTCTATGGACTAAAGCAAGCTCCTAGACAGTGGTACAAGAAGTTTGAATCTATTATGGGGGAGCAAGGCTATAAGAAGACTTCTTTAGATCATTGTGTATTTGTACAAAAAATTTCTGACGATGTTTTTATCATCCTCTTGTTGTATGTGGATGATATGTTGATTGTGGGCAAGGAAACTTCCAAGATTGACAAGTTGAAGAAAGAGTTGTGTAAGTCTTTTGCTATGAAAGACTTGGGTCGTGCCAAACAAATTTTGGGCATGAGAATTACTCATCTCAGAGATGAAAGGAAGATTTATTTGTCACAAAAGAAGTACATTGAACGTGTACTAGTGCGCTTCAATATGAAAAATCCTAAGCCGGATAGTACACCTCTTGCTGGTCATATGAAGTTGAGCAAGAAGAAGTGTCCTACAGTTAGGGAGGAAAAAGAGAGCATGGCCAAAGTTCCATATTCCTCCGTCGTCGGAAGTCTAATGTATGCAATGGTATGCACTAGACTTGATATTGCTCACGCAGTTGGTGTTGTCAGCAGATTTCTCAACAATTCGGGAAAAGAGCATTAGGAAGCTGTGAAGTGGATACTCAGGTATCTTAGAGGAAGCTCATATGAATGCTTGTGTTTTGGAGCATCATATCCAATATTAAAGGGCTATACATATGTTGATATGGCAGGTGACCTTGATAACAGGAAATCCACTACTGGATATTTGTTTACTTTTTCAGGGGAGCTATATCATGACAGTCGAAGTTGCAGAAGTGTGTTGCACTATCTACAACTGAAGCTGAGTATATTGTGGCTACTGAAGCCGACAAGGAGATGATATGGCTCAAGCGATTTCTTCAAGAGCTTGGTTTGCATCAGATGGAGTATATTGTCTATTGTGACAGCCAGAGTGCAATAGATTTGAGCAAGAACTTCATGTACCATGCAAGAACAAAACACATCGATGTCAGATATCATTGGATTCGTGAGGAAGTGGAGAGTGAATCATTTCACGTCAAAAAGATCCACACAAGTGAAAATCCTGTAGATATGCTGACCAAGACGATACCGAAAGACAAGTTTGAGTTATGCAAAGAACTTGTGGGTATGAGTGTCACACCCCTTTTTTCGCGCGGCGGTAAGGGTTTTTCCAATTTAAGTGACAGTATTGATTAAGGGATTATTTTATTTTCGTTTCAGAGTCGCCACTTGAAATTGAGTTATGGTGTTCTAAGTCACCGTTTGTTTAATCCCTAATCAAAAGGAAATGACTCTTTATATGGTCTGCGAACTAGAAATTCAGGTAAGGAATTATGTTGACCGAGGGGAAGGTATTAGGCATCCCTCGAGTCCCGTGGTTCTACCACGGTCGCTTTTATTGACTTCTACCTACTGTAAATCATTTATGGATATATTATTTTCAGGCAATGACTTGTTTGCATTTTTATTGTTGAACTTTTATTTGGTCTCAAATCGGATGCATAACTGCATTCTCGACTTTTGACATATAAATAGCTTATGAGCATAATTGCTTTCTTCTCTCGAGTGCATCACCTAATTTTATCTATAAGTGATCTTATTTTAAATTAATGAAAGTTATTATATTTTTGGACAAGGTGCGTCACCGCATCCTTGAGTTTTTTTTCAATGTCTCAAAAAAGATGC
>JAJOOF010013678.1:0-27817 GCA_029582545.1 Solanum lignicaule
AAATGTGTGGATGTAAATAAATATGTTTTTATTCCGCACTATTTTCATTATTTAATGCAATGAATGACTATGTGGCTTGTATAAGACCCCTTCGGGGTCGAGTACGCCGTGTTACGACTTGGGGGTGCTCCCGGGTCGTGACATTAGTTCTAAAACCTCTCTCTCTTGCAAGCCAAGAACACAAAGGTTGAATTGCATTTGCAACTGTAATTCTTAAATTAACCCACAATAAATGATTGAACTCACTTTTAAATAGCAATTAAACTAACAATTAGCAACACCCATAAGCTAAATCAGCCCATAATCATATAATCACACCACAAGAATTTGGGATTTAGCTAGACATTATATAAAGATAAAAATCGTTACCAAATTGAGTTTATATCAACAGGGTAAAATTGATTTCGTCTTTACAATGTTCCAATTCGAAGAATCTCAAAGACCCACTTTCAATTTCTCAGAAGTTAAAAACTTCAATTCTTCAAGGCTTAGGAAAAACTAGAGAAAACTTCCTCTCAATTCAACACTATCAAAATATAAATAGAGATTGTCTAAGATTGTCTCCTTTATGAAAATTAATGTTCAGAAATGTATTTATAGTTGATGAAAATGTGCTGCAAAGAGTCACTCGTCGAAGTAAGTCGGGCTCGCCGGACCACTCATCGATCCACCCTTTGATCACTTCAATCGCCCTTCAACCTTGGCATTCAGAATCCTCAAGGTCAGTAACTTTGAGCGATCCAACACTGCATCGTGGAACCACTCGATGATCCGCCGACTACTCCTTTCTCTCACCAACTGGACTTCTTCTGTCAGGGCTTGGCACACTAGAACTTTAGGCGGTCAAATGGCCATTCAGCGACTCACCAAGTGGACTTGGCGATCACCAGGCTTTCTTTTCTTCATTCTTTCAGCTCGCTCTGTTCCTTTTTTCAACTTAGTGTCCTTGCTTTGTTCCTCAATCCATAATCCTGAAAATCAAGGATTTTTACATAAGTTATTGGAACAAAATAAGCATTTGAGGACACTAAACCTATATAAATCAGGTCCTAAATGAGTCCAATTCTCGGACTCATCAACACCCCCAACTTAAACTTTTGCTTTGTCCTCAAGTAAAACTCAAGTTCAGCAGTTCAAAAAGGATGTCTCAAACATTGCTACAAAAGACTCAATCACGAATGCACACAACAAGACTCAACTTACTTAAACAAGGATCAATTGTGCACTCAAAGATTCAAGTTGTGACTCACCATTATCAAAGACTCTCAAGTTCACAATACTTGTTTCAAATGCAAGTTCAAGCTCAACAAAGGTACTCAAATGCCCTCACACATAGATGATTCCATATTCACACACAGTTTTTTCAACAGTTTATAGTTCCAGAATCACAAACAACTCTCGCACTAAAAAAAATGAACACATGCATGACTTCACCCATAGGTTTGCCCTTATTTTTCAGCCAATATTTGTTTCAGCTTACTCAAGATCAAAAAGGTCTTTTCAAGGTTTGTAATGCGGCTGAGTGTAAAGGTATGGTCATTTAGGCTTAGTGGCTTCTATCCTCTTGAAATGTGATATGAAAAACTTTCCTTTATTTTCTTCAACATTTTTATTCATGCTCAAAATTTACCCCATTATTCACTTTTCATGGATTACCAGACACTCCATTTCTTTTGCAACTTTCACAACTTTATTTCACCACTTTTCCATTCTTTTTCTTTTTCTTTCTTCTTTTCTTTCTCTTTTTTTTAATGGAGGGGTTCCATCCTTTTCAAGTCCATAGATCAAGGGGGACTTCCTCACAGTTCTTGATTTTCCTTCTCTTTTCACCACACCCCCAACTTAGGCTTTTGGCCTAAGTTGGATATTCAAACACACCACACTTCATGATGATTATGGGTGAATAGATAAAGAGAGGTCTCATTTGCTCAAGTTTCTTCCAAGAAAAGGGCTAGGCTCAAAGGGGTTTAACAAAGTTCACACACTCACAAGGTTGGCCACAAAAGAGGTTTATTGTCAAATCGTTTCACTCTTCAAAATTGTTGCCTAAGATCATTTCAAGAGTTTGCATCACTTAGTCAACTGGACCAACGGGGCAAATTCTAGGTGTTATCACACAAATTTCACGGTAAGTTCATCACACAAGGCATTGGTACCAATATCAAATAGGACTCCACACTTTCGCTAGTGTGCAATGCTCATCACAAGAGACTCATTCGATAATCGGCTAGTCACAACGAGATGCAAGAATTTCACATATTGTCTATGCAACTTCATTTGGCCTCATCATAGCCACACATTCATTTTTGTTTGATTAAGAGCACTATTCAAGTCATCGGTATTGATCATAATCGATACTCAAATTTGCACAAGAACAACCACATTCACACAAAACAAGAGGTGGCACAATTTTTTTAAGATGGTTCAAAATCATTTTCATTCAAAACAAGGAGCCATAAGCTTAAACATCCACAAAACAGTGTCAAAACACAATTTACAACACAAAAACCCAATATATAAACAAAAATAATAATCACAAGAGGTAGCTATGAAAATACCTCACCCCATCACAAATAAAAGCAGTTGTCCTCAAATGCAATAAAATAATCAAAGTCAATAAAAATGATGGAGATGGAGGTAAAGAAAAGTCCTTTCTACACAGTCTCTCCATCTGTCGGGGCATCAATGCCCGATGCAACACTCTGATCTTGGGCATCAGTGCCCGGAGTCAAATCAGCACTGCTGGCTCCACTAGGATAGCCATGGGTGTGTCTGCCAATGAGATCTGCACTGTTGAATCCACCATAGCCTCCTCATCGGCTGTAAGACACTCATAAGTGGCCTCCTCATCGACTCCAAGCTGCTCCTCATCAGTCTCAGCCTCAGACTCTGCAACAGCTACCTCCTCAACTCGAGCCTCATCCTCGATGGTAGCCGGAGACACATCTTTATCAACAAGCATATTTAGGATCTCCACAATCCTGAATATCATGGACATATATGTAGACTTCAACTGGTCGACATCCTTTCTCAGCTCAGCAATCGTGACCTTTAGAGCCGTCACCTCATTAGTGGCCCCCTGGCTTTGCTCACACACCGCTATCCTTGTCGCAAGGGCATCAAGAGACACGCTAAGGGGTCTCACAACAGCACTCAGGGTCCTCTCAATCATTCCAGGGATGATGGCCTTAAGCCTGGAGGCACGCCTATCCGCAGAGTGGGCTAGTTGCCCCATCCTTAGCAATGCAGCCTTGGTGAGCGGAGTTCAGGAAGTAGCAGCAACAATAGTAGACCTAAGAGGCAGGGGAGCTGTAGAGGAACTAGGAGTCTCAGAAGGAACAACACTAGATGTACGTGAAGGCCTATGGGCTGGAGTAGGCAATACTACCTCTGTAGGTAATGCATCAATACCCACAACCAAGGAGGAATCCACTGGGGCTGCCTTCTTCTTCTCTGCCTTATCCTTTAAGTATTCCGCCTCAATGCATCGGATATTGGTACAGGAGGTGGGAATCACTTCCACATCCTTCTTTTCATCCCGAGTCACCCGAGCCCTTCTGCACATCTTAGTGATCAATACCGGAAAAAGAAGAGAGGTTTGGCACTACTTGGCCCTTATGGCCATCTCCTGAGCAATGATCATGCCCAAATTTAGCCTTGTTGCATCAACGAAGCAACCAAGGCAGGCTGCCTTCGCGTGGCGAAGGATATACTCATTTTGTGAAGGCATGATGGAGATGCTGATAAATCCAAACCAGTACCGTGCAGCTATATTCAGGTCTTTCTTCTCTATTGGAGCTCCAGCCTCAATCCACTAAGGTGCACCATTTCATATTTTCCAGCATTTTTCTCCTGATCATGTGTAGGCAGTCATCCTCTATATTGACTGATCATTCCAAGACTGCATTGATAGCACCACTATCACTTTTAACTTTCCTGCCCTTGACAACCACAAAATCAACCGGCTTGAAATAGGCGGCCTGATTTTCCTTTGTGGCACTAGAGCTCTTTAGGCAGTGTAGAATTCCCAGAACCAATTTGGAATGTAAGGGCCATGGGGTCTAGTGAAATTTTGGAACTTGTGGGTCCTCAAGCAGCTCATAATCTCTGGGTATCTATCTATTACCCCATCAGGGGATAGCCTCTTCTCCTCGATAATGGTCCTCCATCCCTCAGTCTTCAGTCTGTTCATAGACCGGGGAGTAGGACCCTGTGCAGGTGGTGCTGGGACCACAGCCTGGTCTGGGACAGGAGGAGGAGTAGTGGCCTGGGGATTCCTGATCCTAGATGGATTATTCAGCCTCTTGGATCTCAACTCTGCTCTCTAGGCTAACAAGAGCTCATCTTCAGGCTTAGAAATGGTAGCTTGAAGATCCTAGTGCTCACCTTGACTCATAGAAGTGGTAAGGTGAGTGGCGTAAATACCATCATGATCAGAGCTGACCTCCGATGATGCAGGAGCAGTTGCTTTTCCTTTCCCTTTGCCTTTCCCACCGGTGGTGGGAAGCTTTGTTTCTTTTGCCTTGGATGTAGGTGCATCCTTATTTATGCTAACTCCCTTTTCCCTCTTGCGGGGCAACATGTCTCGGCCTGCTACCTTTGGTCTTGCCATTTCTGCAAAATACAACACAAGAGTTAGAATGATTCAAAGAAAAATGCAAAAAATATATTGCAGACAGACTCGCTGAACCGATCGGTGAGTCACTGAATCACTATGGCGAGCTACATCGAGCTCATCGAAATGATTGGCTTAAAGAATTCCCAGAAAAAAGTCATGTTGGCGATGGGAGGGGCCTTTCGGCGAATCACCGACATCATTCGATGAGCACAGACTAGCCCGCCAAAAGTTACAGTGTATTTTAGGGGAGAGGGGCACAGAAAGGGCAATCAAGGAAGACTTTCGATGAACCGTTAAGTGGTTCGTCGAGCTCGACCCAGCTCGCCAAACTACTCAATGTGCCATTTACAACCCCAACAAACAAATTCAACCCCACAGACCCCGAAAACAAAATCAAACCACATACACCGACAATTACACTTAGACCCATAAGACCCATGCCACCGGGATACTTAAACTTCCCTCGGTTTGGCCAAATTTGGCCTTTTGGCGACTTTAGCCCTTAGGATTGACGTTAAACGCTCCATCATTAGGCAAAGCACGCCATTTAGCACAAACAGGGTTACTCAGACTTCACCCGACTAGACTCAACAACAAATAAGCACAACCCACAAAATTACGACCAATTTTAAAGCACAAAATTCAGGAAACCAACAACTTAGGCAATTAGGCATGATATCGATTTTAGAACAGGCAAACAAGCACACAATCATGATTTCAGTGAAGCCCAACACACATTAACAAGAACAATATGATTGTAAATGAGTATAACTGCTAATTATGAGTTTGGGGTTTAAAAAACCAACCTTTAATGCCGATTAAATGAAATGTAAAGCTAGGTGGCAAAGTATCAAACTCCGAACACTGAATCGATGACTAGAAAGCAGTAAATATGCAAAAATACCAAAATTATAGTGCGGGTGTTATTTTGTGAAGTTAAAAAGTGAGGGAATGTGAAGGAGTTTGAAAAGTTAAACCTTTGGCCTTTTAAAAACCGTCCAGTTCTTTCCCTTTCAGTGACATTAGTTTTCTTCACCAAGCCACTCAGTGACACGCCAAGTGGGTACTTACCTCGCCGAGGTTTATAGGACCTCTAGTTAATGTGGGGGTCCAAACGACGGACAAATTTGAGATTGCTGACCTTTTCGGCGATTTGCCAATTAGTCAATGGGCTCGCCAAGTTTTACGGACTCCTTCTTCATAATTTGTTGAGTTTAACGGCGGTCCAAATCGGGCTCGCCGAATTCTTCGGAGAGTCATCAACTGGACATTTTGCTCGCCAACCTGCATTTTTCAAACATATCTTACTTTTTCACCTACACAATCGACACACGTTATTCCAAAAATAGAAATAAGGCAAATAAAAACTTGGTTTGCCTCCCAAGCAGTGCCTTATTTAACGTCGTGGCACGAAGGAAGTCCTCACTCAAACTTTATTATTGGGGTTTGCCATAGTATCACTAGGCAGCCCCCTTTGTTTTCTCGGATATAAATGAGAAGAGATTTGACCCATTTGGGTCTCCAACTACTTGATAGAGACGGAATGAGAAGTCACAGTATGGTTAAGGGTCGATGCATCTTCCTTCATCTCCTTCAAAGTTTTATCAGACCCCTGAACCTTGTTGAGAATACGAGAGAGCATATCCTCAGACCGGCCACCCTCAGAATCTTTGGGCTTTTGAAGCTCGTGGGGAAGGACATACCTATCCTTTTCCCCATCTCTTTCCTTCCACGTGGGGTTATGATCCCTCCACTCTCTATCACAATCTCTCTAGCCCTCGTCTCTGTTCCAACCTTGGTTACCACCCTGTCTTGGGTAGTTAGCACGATATCCTCCACCTTGGTTGGCTAGGAAGTTTACTTTCTCATTGTATAATGCTTCAAACTTGACCTCTTCGGGGTTTACACCACCAACACCGACAACATTTACAGTTCTAGCACCAACACCCATGAGGTTCTTGCTAAGATGTCAAGTTGCGTCATTATCTTTGCCATGTTCTGGTCCCTCTCTTGATCTTTTTCAAACTGCTTCTTGTCAATTTTAAAGTGAGAGGGGAAACCTGATCTTCACGGGTATACCAAGCCCGGTTAATTTTGGTCATACCATCCGAGAGCTAGGCTGCTATAATGTAAGGTTGTTGCATCAAACCTCCCGGAGAAAGTTGGTCAGCTACTTTCTTGTTTACCGAGTCAAGACTTCGATAAAAGTAGTGCAGCATGACATTGTCGGGCAACCCATGAGTTGGGAATTGTAGCACCATCTTCTTAAACCTTCGCCAAGTCTCATGAATTGGCTCACTATCAAGACGCTTGAAGCTTTGAATACTGTCCCGAAGAGTCATCATCTTCGAAGGAGGGAAAAATCACACTTTGAATGCAGTAACAACATCTTCCCACGAAGTGATAAAATCTATTGGAACCTCAGCCAACCATTTACATGCCTCTCCCATTAGAGAAAATGGGAACAACCTCAACCGGGCCGACTCTTGGGATATGTTCTTGAAGGAGAACGGTCTGCAAACATCGACAAAGTTCCTTATATGCTCATGGGGATCCTACTGAGCTAGCTCACCAAACAACCCTTTCAATTGCATCAGTTAGAACATGGTGCTTGTAATGTGGAATGCAACGTTCCCTTCGGCTGGAGGCAAGTGGATGGAACCAACTACACCAACAAGAATAGGGTCATTAACATTCGGCTCATTGACATCATTGAGATTGCCGATGTCATCTTGGTGGCCAACTTAGCTACCATTGCTTCCATTGATACTCATTTCCTCTGTTTTTAACAACAACAGACAAATCAAAACTGAAAGTAAGTAGACTTAACTATGACTAAAAAGAACAAAATTCAACTTCACCAAAAGAATCTCATACAACACCACTCCATGGCAGCGGCGCCATTTTGATTTGAGTAACGGTATCAAAGACACTTCATCTAATTCTAAGTATTAACAATCATTAATCAGTATATAACCCAAATAAATAAGTTGGGGTCGAATCCCACAGGGAGCGGTACGTGTTTAAAATTCAATAGGGAAGTACGAATATGCTCATGTCTATCATAGGAATAAAAATTTACGATTAAAAATATCATTCAAATCAGGGGGTGACACAAATGTTAAATGGGGGGTTTTTGGTTTTGAAATTATCAACTACGACAGCAGTAAACAATACGAACTAACAAATAATGAGACGGGTTCTTGGGATGTGATCCTATTATAGACTATTATAGACAAATGGGTAATTGCAACTATTAGAAAATGGCTAAATAGCAGTGAGTAAGCTAGGCTATAGAGGATATAAACTTTCTCTCAAACAATTTACCTCAAATCAAGTTGATTTCTCTTGAACATCAATAAGCATACAAAATAAGAACAACCCACACCTTAGTCTATTCACTCTCTCGAGCTGAATGTGTGGAAAAAGGTTTAGGATTCACTCTCTCGAGCTGACCCCAGATCAACCCAATACCCACAGACCATCAATCAAACACCTTAATTCTAAAACCTCTCTCTCGAGCAAGCCAAGAACACAAAGGAAGAACCGCATTTGCAACTACAATTCTTAAATTAACCCACAATAAATTATTGAACTCAGTTTTAAATAGCGATTAAACTAACAATTAGCAACATTCATAAGCTAAATCAGTCCATAATCATATAATCACACCCCAAGAATTGGGGTTTTAGCGAGACATTATATAAAGATAAAAATCGTTACCAAATTAAGTTTCCATGAACTGGGTAAGATTGATTTCGTCTTTACAATGTTCCAATTCGAAGAGTCTCAATGACCTACTTTCAATTTCTCAAAAGTGAAAAACTTCAATTCTTCAAGGCTTAGGAAAAACTAAGAAAACTTCCTCTCAATTCAACACTCTCAAAATATAAAAAATAGATTGTCTAAGATTGTCTCCTATAAGAAAATAAATGTTCACAAATGTATTTATAGTTGCCGAAAATGTGTTGCGAAGAGTAACTCAGCGAAGTAAGTCGAGCTCGCTGAACCACTCGGCGATCCACCCTTTGATCACTTCAATCACCCTTCTGCCTTGGCATTCAGCATTCTCAAGGTCTTTAACTTTGGGTGATCCAACACTGTATCGTGGAACCACTCGGCGATCCGCTGGTTGAGACTTTATCTCGCCAAATGGACTTCTTCCCTCAGTGCTTGGCACACTAGAACTTTAGGAGGTCAAATGGTCATTCGGCAACTGATCAAGTGCACTTGGCGATCACCATGCTTTCTTTTCTTCATTCTTTCAGCTTGCTTTGTTCCTTTTTGCAACTTAGTGTCCTTGCTTTGTTCCTCAATCCATAATCCTAAAAATCAAGGGTTTTTACATCAGTTATTGGCACAAAATAAGCATTTGAGGACACTAAACCTATACAAATCAACCCCTAAATGAGTCTAAATCTAAGACTTATCACATGTCATGAAATAAAATGTCCCTTTTAGTATGTTTTAATTGTTTAATGCATGGCTATCATACTTGGTACATTGTTTTGTACTAACGCATACTCTTGCCTACATTTTCCCCAAATATAGGATCCGACATACAGGTTTCTGAGTATCGTCGCTAGTTGGTGATTTGATTGATTCTCTAGCTTTGGTGAGTCCTCATGGTTTGAGGATGAACTCTTATTGTTTAGTTTCTTTCTCGTATTTCACTTATGAAGATAATGTATGGGCTAGGTCCAAATTTCATTCGATTGTATTAGATGACTATGATGAGACATGAGTTTAGACTTCCACTTTTTGTTTTATAAAATCATTTAGACTTGGATTATTGTTTTATTCTTATTGTTCTATTTCTTATGTTATAAGAGCTAAGTGGCTTGTATGGAGTCCTTTGGGGTTCTATACGACATGTTACATCTAGGGGTTACCCCTGGGTCATAGCAATGGTACGAATTGGAGAGAGATGGATGGTGACAAAGAACGATATATACCTCCCATGAGCGTCAAAAGCCACAAGAGCAAAGGGCTGATCCTGAATTTTTTTGCATGGAAGATATGCTTGCATGCATTCTCAACAAAGTGGAAGGATCGGACAAGGTGCTAAAGGAAATTAAAGATGACGTCTCATCTCTGAACCAAACAATTACCTCACATTTGGTATCGATTAAGCAGCTGGAAACATAAATGAGTGAAATCTCGACTCATTTAAAACCAAGACCAAAATGAGGATTACCGGGTGATACCATGGTTAACCCAAAGAATAAATTTTGAAAGCATGTCTTTGTCATGCCACAACGTTAAATAAGGCACTTCTTTGGAGGCAACCCAAGTTTTTTGTTTTAATATTGTTGTTTGAATAACGGTTGTTAGTTGTGTATGTTGAAAATTTGAAATTTTGGGAAAAGAGGAAATTAGGTGAACTTAGGTACCATTCGGCGAGCTCGATCTGGACCGCCTTTTTGACCAACCAAAGGGTTGGAGTTCTATAAACTTCGGTGGGCAAAAGTACCATTCGGCGCATCGCCGAATGGTCGGCGACATAAGTCAATATCGCCGACTAGGGCGCGAACTAAAGGGTCAAAAAGTGACTTAACCATTTTAAATTCAAAATTCCCTTTCATTTTGCATTTTCTGACTCTTGCACTTCGTGTCTAGAATATATTTTGCTCGTTACTTTTGTGTGGGGATCAATTGCTCGGAGGATTTTTGCATTCTTGCTTCCGTATTTTCTCGCCTAGCGTTTGTCTCTGTCTACTTTTGAGGTAGGTGTCTCGAACTTGGCTTGATTTTTAGTAGTTTGTGATGCATGCTTGTATATTTGTTGGATCTATCGCATAATCTTGTGTAGATGGTTGATTTTAATTAAGAGCAACTGTCGTATCAAGTGTATGTTTGTGTTTTAGCCCATAATGGTTGAACTTCATGTTTAAATTAATTGAAATCGTGGGTGTGTAATGTTTGTATGTTGGGTCAGGTGAGGGTGAAGTCTGAGTAACCTAAATTGTACAGATCGACTGAATTTGCCCAATGATATAGCGGGTGACGTCATTCTTAAGGGCAAAAGACGTTGATTGTTCAATTTTAGACAAATTGGGGAAATCTGAGTACCCCGAGGTCATTATTGATATGGGTCTAGTTTAATTGCATAGAATAGTGATTTAACTTCATTATCGTGGGCTGTGGGTTGAAAATTGAAGGTCGGAGTCAAAAACTAGCACAAGAGACCAGTCGGCGAGCTTAGTCGAGCTCGTCAAATGACTCGATAGTTCGCCAAGTGAATCCTCATTTTCCTTTTTGTTCTTAATATTTAATGGATTGATTCTATAACATTCGGCGATACGCTTAGCTCGCTAAATTTACTTGGCGACTCGCCGAATATCTTTTCTATCGCCCTTTGTCAGCCCCAATTTTGGTAAAATATTTTGTAACTTTCATCGAGCTACTTTTAGTTCGCCAAATGAAATCAACGAATAACAGAGTGACCTGGACTTCGCCGACCTGTGCTGACTTTTGTAAAATTTTATTCTGTAACATTCGGTGAGCCCGGCTTGGCTCGTCGAACTAGTCGGTGAGTTTTTCTATAGGTTTTTAAACTTGGATATTTTGTTGACCTGTTTCTAATGTATTGGTTCGTTCTATGTTGTTTTGTAGATATGGCTAGACCCAAAGTTCCATGTAGAAACCAACTACCCCGGAAGAGAGCACGGGGAATAGTTATCACTGAGGGTTCTGCTTTGGCATGAGCAACACAACCAAAACTTCCTCCTACTAGGGGGAAAGGCACAGGCAAGGTAAAAGGTCTTGCGGAGCAACATCTGGCTGAGGATAGCTAGATAATTTGGGTATCTACAACACCCACCTCACCACTACGTAGTCTGAAGGCGAGGATAACTCGGGGTCTAGATCGCCAGCATCTGTATTTGAGCCAGAGGATGATCAGACTTTGCTGAGAATGTGAGCTGAGCACTCTAAATCGTTTCATGTTTCGACCAGAATACTGGTGACTCCAACACCTCCTCAACCACCATCATAGACAGTTGAGCAGGTACTACCAGTGCCCCCGGTACAGGCTCCTCCACCTCGATCGCTGAACAGACTTAAGGCTGCCGGGTTAAGGACTATTTTAGAAGAGAATATGTTGTCTACAGATAGAGTGGTGGATAGGTACCTAGAAGTGTGGAACACATATTCCACAAGTTTGAGAGATTTACACATCCCCAAGGCTCATACATACCCTCCTAGGTCTAGGAGTTTTACACAGAGTATGGGAGGCTGGTTCAAAAGGGGAAGAAGAAGACCAGCTCATTCGCACCAGTGGATCATATGGTGATGCGTGATAAAATGGTGAAATGCAGCAGCACATATATTAATTAGGTGTTGGGGTGTACGATAAATGTGATCCACTTCTTGGTGGATCAGATACAAAAAAAGACCCTCGATGACTTAAACGGGTGGTTGGCACCTCTGATTTCCGTCATCACACCGTCGTGGATTAAGCCAGGAGTTCAGATTGAGAAGAAGGATCTGAATGTAGTTGCACGGTATTGGTTTGGGTTTATTAGCAGCACACTGATGCTTTCCTAAAATGAGTCCATACTCCGACATCCTAAAGAAGCTTTGTTGGGATCCATCATTGACCGGGATAGACTAAATCTCGGGTGATTATTGAGCAGGAGATGACCATGTGGGCCAAACAGAGTCAGACATCGTTTCCTTTCCCGGGGTTGATCACAAAGTTGTGCCGGCGTGCCCGAGTGCCTTTTGTGGAAAAGACAGATATGGAAGTGACTCCCACTTCCCCTACTAACATCTGGAGGATTGAGGGCGAATACACTAGAGACAAGGCTGAGAGGAGGAGAGCAACACCGGTGGACACTTTCCCGGTTGTTGATATTGAGATGCTAGAGACAGATACAACACCTCCCACTCAGGCCGGTGAGCCGTCAGGTACTCCTATCACTTCTACTACTGCCCCTACCTTATCTGCTGCTACTACTCCTACTACTGTTGTTGCTCGCCTCCCCTATTGGCACATGCAATGCTATTCAGCAAGGGCCCTCTAGCCCAATCTACTAACGTACGTGTTTCCCAGGTAGAGGCTGTTGTCCCCGAACTTATTGAGAGGCCCATTTCTACTGCCCTAGCTCCCATCCAAGCTGAGTTACGGGAGAACATGGAATTGATCACCGCACATGGCCTAGACCTAGAGGCCTTACGAGTGGAGGCATGTGCGTCAGCTGATGACATGGCTTTGAGAGCCGATGTTACTAGTTTGAGATATGATGTGGATGATCTTAAATCCACGGATCTGTTTATCATTTTTGGCATTGTGGACCTTCCTGAAGTTTTGAGTATAGAGTTGCCATCCATTTCTCAGATCCCTCCGGCTACTACGACCGCAGATGCAGCTATGACTAATGATGATACCGAGTCTGATGCTCCTAAAACTGATGAGGAGGATCGTGGTACCTGTGATGCAGTAGTATATGATGACTTTAAGGACCTATAGGGCACGATGGTACAAACACCCACAGAAGCATCTCTTCGGGACACATCGATGGTGGGCTCTAGTGGAGCAAAAGATGGAGATGAGCAGGACACTGTTGCCTGAATTGAGAGAGTCTCGGATGTGCAGAGTTCACCTCAGGCTTAGCCTGACAGGGGGATCTTGACTCTCTTTTAGTTTAGTTTTGAGTCTGTTTATTTCTTTTGCATTGAGGACAATGGTAAGCTTTGTTTGGCGGGGTGATGTATTTTCATACCAGCCTCTTTTGGGTTGCTTTTGTGAATGATTGGTTTTTGATAGCTTGTTCTGAATGCTTAATTTTTTTGTGACTATGGTTTTTTGGTTCTTAATGTGAATGTTGGTTTTTTATCTAAATTAAATTTCACCTCTTGATTTTTTTTGTGTTAATGTGTTTGTTTTCTTACATATCTGAGTATCGATTGCGATCAATACCGATGACTTGAATAGTGCTCTAGATCGAACGATATGTTTATGCAATCCAATGAGGCAAATTTGAGTTGAATAAGTCATGTGTGAACTCTTAGCATCTCATTGTGACTGGACGATTGTTGAAATGAATCTTGTAATAATCGTTGCACACGAGCTAAATTTATAGAATCTTTATTGATGATTGTGTTGAATTCCATGTGTGGTGATATTTTCTAGAAATATGTGCTTGGTAATACCTATAACTTGCCCTAGTTGTACAATAAACTATTGTAGGCGAATGATAGAGATGATCTTAGGCACAATTTTTTGGAGAGTGAACCAAATTGCTATTATACCTCTCTGTGACTGATGTTTGATGTAATCAAAGACACGACTTCCAATTCAGGTGTCAACGATCGCGTGCAATAATATAACCCAACCGAATGGGTTGGGGTCGAGTCCCAAGGGAGCGGTTAGTAGTCGAGAATCAAATAGAAAAGTAAGATCAAGTTCTCATCAATCATAGCTATAAATATATACGAATAAAAAACATACTAAATCTAAAGGTGACACGAATGTCAATTATCAATGGGGGGATTGTATTCAACTAATAAACAAAAATAGCGAAAATATAAAGATATGAGATAAGGAGACGAGATTCTTGGAATGTGATAGGAATATAGGATAAAATATACTATTGGGTAAATGCTATTGATAGTAAATCACTGAATATTTGTAACTAGGCTAGACTTTAGTGGGGGTAAATTCTCTCTCGAGCAACTTACCCCGAATCAACTCGGTTTCTCTCGAACACTGAGTTGCAGCACTTAAGCACAACCTCTGCCTTAGCCCTTTCACTCTCTTGAGCTGAATGTGTGGGAGAAGGTCGAGGATTCACTCTCTCGAGTTGAACCCACGACAACCCAATAACCACCGACTATCAATTTAGAAGTCTTAGTTTTAAAATCTCTCTCTCGAGCAAGCCAAAAACACTAAGATGAAATCGTATTCGCAACTACAACCCATTAAGTTCAAACAGAACTACTAAACGAAATCACATTTAAACAACAAATAGACTAACAATAAGCAATACCCAACAGGAAATTTAACCCATATTCACAAAATCACACCCCAAGAATTGACATGAAAAAGAGATAAAAATCAATACCAACAAGTGTTTCCATCAAGTGGGTACGATAGAAAATGTCTTTAAACACGTCTAGGATAAAGATTCTTGGATACCCACTTCCAATTTCTTGGAGTTGAAAACCTTCAAAACCTTCAAGCTCAAGAACAATGTCTCCCAAAAACTCTAAGAACTAAAAACTGAAAAAATTCTCAATCTCAGTAATAATTCTCTACAACTTGATTTATTTCTTGATACTAAGCAACAAAATTAAATGGGTATTTATAGTTTTCAAAAATTTGTGCTGCGAAGGACCACTCAGTGCATTTAGTCGGGATCATCGATGCACTCGGCGATCCGCCCTTGGGTCTAGTTCATCGCCTTTCAGCTTTTTCCTTCAAGATCTTCGCATTTTGAATCATTGGGCGATATAGTAGAGCTTCACGGAACTGCTCGGCGACGCACCGACTACCCCTTTTGACCGCCGACTTGATCTTTTCCTTCAGGGTTCCGCACGCTAGAACATTAGGCGAGATTAAGGCCATTCGGCGACTCGCCTAATGCTTTAGGCGATCCTCAGGCCTTCTTTTCTTCGTCTTTTCAGCCGCCTTGTTCCATTTTTGCCAAGTAGTGTCCATGCTTTTCCTCAAACTCCAAATACCTAAAACGTAAGGATTTACATCAGTTATTGAGACAAAATATGCATTTGAGGACACTAAATCTATCAAAATAAATCCCTTAATGAGTCCAACTTGTGGACGCATCAGTGACCACCTTGTGAGAGTGTGAACCTAGTTTGGCACCATTTGAGCCTAACGTTTTCTTTGGATGAAACATGAACACATTTGAACTCCTTCCCCATCACCTAAAACCTTCATGAAGCATTGGTCCATTTGAATACCCAACTTAGGCCAAAAACCTAAGTTAGGGGGGGTGGTAAAAAATGAGGAAACTGAAGAAGTTTGTGAAAAAAAAAATCTGCCTTTCATGGATTTTGTTGAAAAAGATGGAACCCCTCCATATTAAAAAAAGTGAGAAGAAAATCAAAAGAAGAAACAGATTAAAAACGAATGTCGCAATGAATCTCGTGCAATGAATAAAAGAAATGGGGTATCCAATGAATTATGCTTAGAAGAACTTAGGGTGGATTGTGAAAATAAAATAAAGTTAAAGAAAAAAGAGAAAAAATGAAATGCAAGCCATGCTTCATGAAAGTAGAAGTCACTAAGCCAAAATGATCATACCTTTACCCTCAGCCCCGTTGCAAGCCTTGAAAGACCTTAGTGATCTTGATTGAGCTTAATGTCATGTTGATTTGAAAATACGGGCAAGCCTATGGGTAGAATCATGCATGTGTTTGTCTTTGAGAGTGTGCGAGTTGATGTTGATTCCTTAATTCTTAAATTATGATGAGGTTTGTGCGGGCATAAAATTATTCTTGATTTGAGGGCATTAGAATACTTTTGTTGAGGTTGAATTCACATTTGAAGAAAGCATTGTGATCTTGAGTTCTACTTAATGATGGCTATTCACAGTTTGAAACTTGTAGTGCAAAATTGAACATTCCATGGGTAAATTGAACCTCGTGTGCATGCATATTGAGTCTTGACTAGAACTATTTGTAGACATCTCTGTTAAACTGATTGATCTTGTGTTTTACTTGATGACCAGAAAAAGTTTAAGTTGGGGGTGTTGATGAGTTAGAGATTTCGACTCATTTAGGGATTAATATTTAGAGTTTTAGTGTCCTCAATTCCTATGTTATGCTCTAAACTAATTTTCAAATACTAATTTGCAGCAATAAAGGCAAAAGAGAAAGGCAAGGACATTACTGGGCAAAAAGGACCAAAAAAACTGAAGAAAAGCAAGGCTGGTACTCGCCAAAGCCACTCAGTGAGTCGTCGAGTGGCTCTTCGGCTCGCCAAAAGTTACAGCAGGCCATGCCTTGGACAAGACCAACTTAGCAATAGAACTGATGGTTCGGCGATGCCGACTTTGATCACCTAAAGTTACCATAAAGAAGTGATGAAAAGCCATGCCAAGAAGGCGATGAAAAGGAACACTCGGCACGTCGTTAACCTGGTCGGCGAAGCCCAACTTATTTCACCAAGGGGCTTCGAAGCTGAAATTCTGGGAACGTATAAATACAATTTTGAAAAGCAGAAAAAAGAGTTCTGTAGTTTTGAAAATTTCCCACAATATCCAGTTCTGGGTTTTGATCCCTAACATTCTAAATATTGTTCTTTAACTTTTGGAGTAGATATTTAGAGTTTATTTTGAGTTTGAGCTTTAATTAGAGCATTTGAAGACTTTTTTATTTTTACCCAAGCTGATGGAAAACATAGTTGGTAACAGAAGATTTCGCCATCCTCACACTAGAATCTCTTCCTCCATCTTTCCCAAGCTTGGAGTAGGTTTTTGGAGGGTTTCCAGGTGATTGACGTCTAATCTAGGTATTTTAGAAAGAAGGGGGAAATAAGAATTTGCGTTATTTACGTTCTGTCTCACATATCCCGCTCTGGCGCCATCTTACCCCGATGTGGCGCCGCCGCCCTAGGGGCACCTGGCCAGCCCTGACAGGACTGTGGTCCAAAATTTTTGTGAATTTAGCTTCTCCTAAATAACGACGGTTCAGGTCATTACAATAAATATCAATTTATCCCTTGTTCGTCCCGAACGACTAGTGCACGGATAATCACCCGCCCTATTTTGGAGTGCTTCCAAACTAACAAAATGGGCCATCACAGAATCATGACGAATCGTGACTTTTTGGTTAATTGACACACAAAAAGGTACTATACCCCAAGACTAGAAGAAACTTTGAGGCAACACACGAAGATCGAACACGTTTAATATTACACAGCCTGGCCCGCCAGGGCGGCAGCACTCCCACTGAGGCGGGGCCGCTGTGGCGAGAATCTCCCGTTGAGGCGGGAGATCGGGCAACAATATAGGGGGGGAATGAGGAATGGTTTCCTCATTTCTCTCCTTTTTACAAAACTCTCTCAACCCTCTCGATTACCTTGCTCCGAACATCAAAAATCCAGGTAATACTCACGCTCCTTACTCTATTTACTTCATTACATTCTTAATTACAAATGCATGACGATAACTGATTGATTTTGAACGGTTCCCAGGTAGTTATTCGAAATTGAAAGTAGGTTGCTAGTTTTGATAAATAAACGTAGAATGGACGCTTCCTTTACGTCCCAACATCTCCATAACATCCTGGGCGTAAGGATTTCGTAAAAACACAGTCGAATCGATACAAAATGGGTAGGGCAAGTTGAAGCGTCTCTTGGTGCAGAACTCCAATTTAGGCCTTATTTAGGAGTTATTATGTTGAAATAATTGCTTATTTCTGTTCTAGGGTAGTTTATATAGTCTGATCTGGTGAAATTTTGTCAAAAATTGATGTCTTTGGGACGAAGAGACGCCATGACCGCGTCTATTTTTCATCCTAGATGAAGGCTGCTCAGGCGGCCTTCATAATCCCGCCAAGGCGGGATTACAGCCGCTGTGGCGGGATACGCCAGACCAGTTGCCTGCACTCTTGACTCAGAAATTTTCTCTCTCTCATTTTAGCTTTAACCCGCCTATTCCTTTCGCATTCTAACTAACATTCAACTTATTGCAGACTTTTTAAATGGTAGGTCAAAACGAGGAAAACATACCTTTCATTCGGTTCCCCGATGCTAAAGGCATCATGATAATAGGAACATGAGACTCTGCTTTGAGAGGGGGTTCGTCTTACATAAGGTGAAAGAGAAGGCTCCTTCCTTTTATGCTCGCCTGATGGAGTTGGGATGGACTCCACTGACCGAGGCTCCCCCAAGATGCACGTTCCACTTGGGTGAGGGAGTTTTATGTCATCCTGCCTAATGTGCGATGGGACAACCCTCACCCCGTCATCCGTATCCGGGGAGTTGACCTTCCCCTGAATGCTACTACTATTAATAAGGCTCTAGAGGTACAGGAGGTCTTGAAAACTGAGTACGAGGCCAAGCTGAGGGACATGGATCTGGAGTGGCTGAGGGACACGCTGGTCGAGCCTGCGCGCCGGGATCAAGTCTACTGGGCTACCACAGAGGGTATCAGTAGCTCGAAATAGTCACCTGATGCTAAGAGGTGGCTACACTTGGTGACTAGGAGGATCCGCCCGTCGGGCTACCTCACCAACGTGACCTTTCCCCGGGCTCTGGTGGTGACGTGCGCTATACAGGGCATCCAGTTGAATGTGGGGGCGCAGATCATTTTAGAGTGGAAGATGTTCTACCGGGATAAGAAGAAGGCTTTTTTCCTACCGGGACTTATTATTGCATTGTGCAAGCAAACGAGAGTGCAAATTTTTTATGCCAATGAGGTACTCCCTATGGATCCCCTCTTAACCCTCTTTTGGTTAGGTCAGGTTCTACTTCCAGGAGAAAGAGGAGGAGAGCGGGCAGGGCTAACAGTTGTAAGGCGGCCGTGGATTCAGACGATGAGGACCCACTATCAGGTACACGAGTCGAGGAGGATCTGGAGGCTGTCCGGAGGAGGATGGGGAGTGCCTTTGCTAACTTCACTCTGGTTCTACCTAGAACTTCCCTAGAGGTAGAGATGCTCCCCCACCAGCTGCACCAGGAGAGGAAGAAGAGCTTGACGAGGGATCGCCTGATGGCCCGAATGTGGAAGACTATTAAGGTTATCTTTTCTTGTGTTTCCCCTAATAGGGAGATTCCCGGGCTCAAGCCAGATGACTATACGGAGTTCCCTATGTTTAATGAGGCATGGGTTGGCGTGATACCCCTAGAGGACCTCGACTCTGACGTTGACACCACTCAGTCTGAGGGTTCTTGATTAGTTTTCCTTTCGCCCCCCTTGGGCTTGTAACTTTTTGGACAACTCTGTTTTTATCTTTCGCTTTCCTAAGTTTTTGTAGCACATGGATGCTGGTTCTTTAGCTTTTCTACGCAACTCGTAATTTATTGGTAAGTTGTATTATCCATACTAGATTGCTGAACACTGGGAAGACTGTTAGGGATTTGTCCGGATCCCATTTGGGGTTGATAATTTGTAACTAGGAAAAACAGGGGAGCCAGGGCTGGGATTCTGTCTTGCCTTGTCCCGCTTCCGCGGTCTCCCTATGGCGGGAATAATCCTGCCCCAGCGGCCAGACGGAACCATAACCCAGGCCAATAATTTTTGGGTTCTTTTAATCCCTCTAAAATTTCCCAAGGTTCCCAGCTTTACCACGCAAATCTAATATAAATTTCCAAGCTATGAAAAATCAATGTCTATCCCCAGGATACACGAACCAACTCATTCTAATAAACTCAGCACTACAACCCACACATCCCAATGATACACCCAAACATTCACACGATTAATAGTTGGTCGCAACGCACGTCCAGATTTCGCCTTACGAATCACTCGTAGATTATCTAGATCCTCGCATCAAACATAGTTATAAATTCTTTCCTCGACAGGTTTCACGATATTCAAGTACTTACACTTGCATAAATCAACAATTTGGCCAGCACATTACCCATATCAAATCCAGAAATGCAACACTATGTCCTCAATCATGTCACACACATCAACCATAATACTTTCATATCATCAGTAAAACCATACACCCAAAGGAGACTTTAACATTCACAGTTATTTCAAACAACAAGAAGCACTCATTCACAGTTATTTTAAACAACAAGAAACACACATTTACCGTTACAAACTGCACATTACAATAATTTCACCTTATTGGTTAGTTCGTCCCACAGATGGCAATTACTAATCATCTATGCCTTGTACAGTCCTTAAGGCCAGATACCAATTGGAACTTTCTCAGTTCCAATTAACTTTGCTTGTGTACCTTTAATCATAACCATGACATCTAGTTCACTTCATTGAGATACCAATTGGAATCGGGAGATACCAATTGGAGTCAATTCATACCACAAGTGACACTCGCACGAAAGGAGAGAAAGGATGAGACAACTTCCTAGAAAGCTTTATAGCTTCCTAAAGATTAGGTGTGGACATCAACACACCAATCTGCAGGAGTGTATTCCACATTTTTCTCTTGTACAAGGAAATCGGTAACCTGGGCTCTGATACCAATTTGTTATGACCCAACCCACAGGGCCGTGCAAACACCCACTCTAACACCTAAGTAGGAGACCCCTCATTTCGCTAAAGTTAAAACATGCGGAAAATTTACGAAAGACGAAAATAAATGGAAACATAAATCTTTATAAATGAAACCTCTTTAAATAAATACGGATTAAGACTTGTAAAGTAATTAACACCCCTAGGGATCTAGTCTAAAAACGTATGAGAGCTACTAAGAGTACAATGAGTCAATAAATAAAAGACGCAACTTCCACCACGTGGAAGGAAAAATAGAAGCTATTAGAGATTTTTTTTGTCTTCACCTAATAAAACATCACCGACCCTACATCTAGACTATGTCAAAAGACATAACAAGAGTAGTATCAATAAAAAACACACGTACTGATAGGCATCATCGGTCAACCAGACGCCCACCTCGCAACATAAGGAATCAACTAATAAGATCATGCAATAAAACCCATCGCTTCTCCACCCTTACTCTATCTCGAAATACCCCCAATCACACTAGCTTTCGAACTACTAACCACCTTCCCGGCCAGCCTACTTACTAGGTTCTTGGTCATAGCCTAGTCATTCTAACACATAGAAACTTTCCCAAATACAACAACAAACATCCCAACTAACCTCTTCCGTCACACTTGTTCTTCCTTTTTTTGCAATCCACCTAAGCACTTACATCACGTACACTATCCCCACTTCTCATCCTTATAGCACGCGGACAACCCTCACCCTCAACTATTTCAATCCTTTAACTCTTTACATTCCCAATTCATTTGACAACACGATACAAAATAAGTCCACTCGTCACCAAAAGAGCAATCAGATATAAGACCCCATAACCATATAACCATTTCAGGAAATTACAATAACATTTATCATTACAAACCACGTTCAACTTCACGATTATCAAATATCACAATTATATCACTTCGTTGGTCCTCTCATGGAACCTAAACTCAAACTGTTAGCATACCGAAACGTGGTACCTGATCCAAATATTATGCCGAAACATGGCAATCGATCCCATAGTTATGCCGAAACATGGCAACCGATCTCAGTTAGTTATGTCGGAACGTGGCAACCGATCCATTCAACACACCTCAATCACAAACACAAGTACATTCTCATAATCATACAATCGAGTCATGATTCAATGGAATTTGGTTCTTCGTTCATACTTATTTACAACTTGTGTGATCAATAACACAACCTTCACACATACACATGCATTATAACGAAGCAATAACAAGAATGCATCACACAATAATAGAATCACAACCATCACCTACGAACTACTCATCCACGTATATCTTGTGAGCATTAATTCCACCATACCTAACCCTAGTTCATCATCTAAGGCTTCTTCCTAGGATTTAATCACATTTTATTCGATGCACGAGGGCCTATGCATAATCCTACGATTGATTTGCATATATTGCGCAACGAACACAAATTTATAACTACTCAATTCATAAAAACCTAGCCTACCTGGGCGCCAAGAAGCTGTATGGAGGAATCGCAGATAATTTTCTGGTTTTCCAGATGACATGATGGTTAATTTGGCCAATAACCCGCAAGATTACGCCATCATCGCGCTAGAATCCCTTCCTCCTTCTTTCCCAAGCTTGGAGTAGCTTTTTGGAGGGTTTCTAGGTGATTTACGTCTAATATAGGTATTTTAGGAAGAAGGAGGAAACAAGGATTCGCGTTATTTACATTTTATCTCGCCTATCTTGCTCTGGCGCTAGCTTACCCCACCATGGCGCCGCCGCCCTAGCAGCACCTGGCTCGCCTTGGCGGGACTGTGGCCTAGAAATTTCGTGAATTTTGCTTTTCCTAAATAACGACGGTTCGTGTCACAACCAGATACTACCCCCCTAGACATGACACAACATACAAGACTCTGAAAAATCTCATACAGGCCTCTTAGCATATCTTGAACATAAAAGTATAGGAAAAATAGAGCCAAATTTAAAACTTTTTCTTTAAATACAATCGAAGTCATTTTTCATAAAAGCAGGCGGAAAACTTTCTATACTTTGTCTCAAAGCATCTAGGACATTTGAATAAAAACTCTTAAATACAATCTTAGGGACACGGCCCTTACATAAGTCTAAAACATAAAAGAAAGACATAAAGGGAACATAGTGGGTTTTGTCCTCGAAGCTATGAGGACTCACCAAGTCTTCAACTCCAAGCTCCTTAGAAACCCCTCTTCCAAGTATAGGACAACACATCTCCAGACCCTACACTTTGGTAGAAAATGAAGAAATATGGGTTAGCACATCGAATGTACTAAGTATGATAGCCATGCAAAAAACCATCCTTAAAACGAACATTTTATTTGAAAGTCATACATTATTCCAATTTTGAGAAAGCTTCATGAACATAAGTATAAGAGGCAAAAGATACAAACATCGCCAACATACAAGTAATTTCATCACCTTAGGACATAATCAACACATATAAACTATCTCATCACATTGGAACATAATCAACATATATATCAACCGTTTCACCACATAAAAGCCTTCACCTTAAGTAGCCCCATGCTATACTTTGTGCAATGTATGAATAGCGTCCCATACCACCCTCCACACTAAGTACCACATTAAGGTCACCAAAAGTGAAATTACCATTATTCCTTTTCACCTCTAAGAATTCCTCGTTTTCATCTTTAAACAATGCTCATACATAAGGAAAATAAACATTTCATAAGACATGATAAGGAAAGTAACTCATAATACAATCCAAGTAAAGCATGAATCATTACATTAGACATTTAAGTCAACATTCTTCATTAGCTTCATTAAGAGCACATTCATTCATTTAACATTATGACATTGAGAAACATACCATGACTACTCTCGAAGCCTCCTTGTACAATGTATAGATGGCATCCCATACTACCACCCATACAAAGTAGTGCATTCTTGAGAAGCCATAGTTCATTAACATTCTTTGTGGGGGTAAGCCTTAATCGACATAGACCATGAGAGCTAACACATGGAATCCCGGTGTCACCCTCACCCGATATGGGATTCCTACTTGCCTAAGGTAAGACCATTACCTTTTAGCTTAGGTGGATCCACTAGCTAATATCCTATGTGGGCACATAGTTATGGGATAAGGAGATTTCTTCTACATACCCCGCCTCAACTCACGTGAGGCCATCCATCTCAAGAGATTGCTACTAGAAACCCCGCATCAACTCACGTGAGGGCTTCCATCTCATTCATATTCACTCGGTGCTTGGCATTATTCCCCACGGAGTACTTAACATTCATTACTTTACTCATCATTATGGAATAAGAGATTATTACTAGATAGCCCACCTCAAATCACGTGAGGGCATCCATCTCAAACCCAACATTCATTCATTGGACAGGTCAAAGATTCAAAGATGAGAATAGCCTTTCAACTATGAATCCCCATATTGTGAGAAAGTCTTTTCACAATATGTAATTATCATTCATTAGTGTACAATTGAGAATAACCTTTCAATCAACACATCATCATTAACATAATCATAGAAACGTCATTCATTCATTCTTCATCCATGAGTGTGTGTGAGAGAGAGATTAGCCTTTCAATAACAACCAGACCATTTCATTATGATCACAATCACATTACTTTCATTTACACAAGAAAAGGAAGCCTAAGCATACCAATTCAGGACACAACATTACATTTAAGAAACCCATCACATTCTACCATCATCATTCATAAGAGCATAATTGAACATAACTTTCAATCATAACACAATTTCATTCTAAACAAGATCATAATACTATCATTGAAGTCATAGGCATATTCATAACATCATAATCATACATAGATCCTTCATGAAATTGCCTTACAAGGCGATACATTAATGACAACCCAAACATCTAAGATACTACAATACATAAGGGAATTAACATGATTCAATAACTAATTCAATATAAACATAAACAATTCAACATACTTTCATGATTCAATCAATTCCCAATCACAAATCACAACTTAGGATTTTGGGGGAAACATGGGTTCATGGAATAAATTGATATTAATTCATCAATAATTCAACAATCCATTCATAATTCATAATGTAAAACCTTTTTTAAATGATTTCGAATTGAACCCATGCATAGATTGAAAACTAGGGGTTTTGGGGAACTTTGGAAGACTTGAAAACTTCTTTGAAGTGGACTCCTTGAAATAAACTAAGTCAAGGATGAAGGCTACCATATCTTTAGGAAGAAATCCACACGAAATTGAAGAATAAAGCTTCCCCCTTGACCCTTATACTTGACCTTGACCTTGCTCTTCAATGGAGTTTCTAGAGAGATAACTTTTGGAGAGGTGGGTTTCTAATTTGAGGGTTTTGAAATAATGAATTGAAAAGGTGTTTTAATACTTTAAAACCCCTTAAAATACATTAAATAACCAATAATAACTATCCCCTAACCAAACTAACTTAAAAAGGAATTTACAAGACTAACCCTTAACCTGACCGCATTTGGACAGCAAACAGGTGTCACTGACGCATCCTGACCTACGGACCGTAGGTTGGGTGACGCCCCATCCTGCAGGTCCTTGTGTCAGGTCTAAAACTTGTCATTTTGGTTCCTTGACCTATGGACCAAACCCTACGGGGCGTGGATGGACCTACGGGGTGTAGGTCCCATTCGTAGGTCCTCATTTTTTGACAGCTTTTTGGTTCTTGGGCATCTTGGGGGTTAGACTTTAGGGTCTTCCCCAAGGACCCCTAGGGTGGTCCTTGGGGAGTCATACCTTGACGTTTAACCCCTAAACCCCTCAACCATAGCTCGGGACAACATTCTACCACATGAAACCCCTTTACAACTCAAACACACAATCGTTAGGCTCTAGTTTCACCTATTCATTTTACGGGTCGTTACATTATCCCCCACTTGGGAACATTTGTCCTCGAATGACACTTTTAAACACATTAAGAGATTAACGACTCAAGACTAGCAGTCCATCATGCATGCAACATCATAAACAATGCACAAAATTATGAGGAAACACCAACTCCACATCAATAAGTTTAATGCAACACAAGAAAGTAGGAACTACATCTACAAACTCATTATGCGTCATAACTTCAACATTTCTCATTTCATTTGAGGAATTACCTTCTCCAACTCAAATCAGGCTCATCATAACATCATAAAGAAAAATATGCAATTAATCCCAAACGCATATTTAGGCATGTTCAACAATCAACCTCATGAAGCATATAGGCAACTCATACTAAATGCATATCAACACGAGGAACGTAAATCATGAAAACTCATTTTCTCATTTAAACATAAACTCATTAAGAATATGCACAACATAAGGAGACCATGGAAACACATAATCACACATGACTCCAAAAACATAAAACAAGCTACAATGACCTCTTGGTCTCAAGCTTGAATAGGAATAGAAGGAAAGAGATAAGGATCTCAGAACTCTCAACAACCTTACTATTCAACATACTATCCCCCACTGAGGAGTAAACCCATACTAAGGCTAACATGAAAATAACATAAGGACCTTAACAAGACATTCACAACTATAAGGAACTTATCAACATCTCATGGAAGGGACTTATTTACCCCTTGTATTTCTTAACTTACCGGTCTAAAATCTCAATCGGTACTTCTAAACTAGTAAGGTTCTCATTAAGCAACTCTTGCTCACAAACAACCTTACCAAAAATACTAAAGGTGAAAACTCAAGTCAACCTAAATCATGAACATCAAGAACACTCAATGACCTTGCTATCTAAGCACATTCATCTCCCCCTTGGGAGCAAGCCTGTACAAACTCTTTTAAGCATCACTTCTTTCAATTCTAAGGTCGGAGCAAATCATCACTAAACCTTCACCCTCATCACACAAGATGATTCTAAACCAAGATAAATTACACTTCTACCTCCTTTTAAAGGAGTCTACTCACTCAACATTTCTAGGCATCACTTAAATAACACTATTCAACATCTCTTTCAACACACTTCAAAACTCATCATGACCTTCTACAAACAACTAAAGACAACATCACAATCTATCACCTCAAATCTTACAAGTCATATAGCCATAATTGGCATCACAACCAACCTTTCTCCCTCACTCTTTCTAGCATAATCCTTTCAAGTGGTCATACCCTAAAGACCATCGGATAAGGAATAGGAGAGAGTTATTATAGAGTTAAACTTTATGGCACGACTTGAAGAATAAAGAAGTAAGATTTTTCAAACATCCAATAGCCTCTTATTCTATAACGACCCGAGAACACCCCCTAGTCGTTACCGGCGTATTCGACCTCGAAGAGGTCTTATACAAGCCCTTAGCATTCGTCATAGCACCTATCATACAATAAAATCATGAAAAATTTAAAACTTTTACTTTGGAAGTTCAACTTCACTTCATATATGAAAAATAGAATCTAACTTCATCACAATGTATCATCTAGACATAGAAGTATCAAAAATGGACTTAGCCCTTACATCAATAAGAAGTCTTGAAATAGGAAAGTACAACAATGTCTTTCAACATAAGCAAAGAACTAAACATAGAAGTTAGATCATAGGGTCTTGTCCTCGGACTTGAGGACTCACCAACTTGGGGAAAGCAACTCCAAGTGTCTTGGCAAGTAAGCTTGAATCCTCAATGGCCCGAACCTAAATATTTGGGGAAAAGGGAGAAAATATGGGTTAGTACAACACACGTACTAAGTATGGCTACTATGCATAAAAACCATTGAAACATGCATAAAAGGACATTTAGTCAAAACATGCTTTTTACCAAGTAAATTCAATATGCACACAAAGTAAGCATCATAGTCCAAACCAACATAATCTCATCCCAACATGTAGACAACCCAAGTAATACTAGTGCAATGTAAAAAATAGAATCCCATAACCCTATTCAAAGCCAAGTATCACATTAAGCAACCTACTTCATGAATACATTCATAAGATCATATTTCATCATAACTTACCATATTCATAATGATCATACATAACATAGCTTCAACATACATAAGTCATAATCATCATAATCATAAG